>JAIFZK010000005.1:27987500-27992500 GCA_027481765.1 Tenualosa thibaudeaui
ATCAGAGTAGCAAAATTAAGGTCTTCATAGCAGCCATGGCCTACTTGTTAAGGCTTCAGACTTGTAACCGAAGGGTTCAGTTCGACCCTCCGACCAGTGGATCATGGCTGAAGTGTCCTTGAGCAAGGCCCCTAACCCCTCACTGCTCCCTTGAGTAAGGCCCCTAACCCCTCACTGCTCCCTTGAGTAAGGCCCCTAACCCCTCACTGCTCCCTTGAGTAAGGCACCTAAGCCCTCACTGCTCCCTTGAGTAAGACCCCTAACCCCTCACTGCTCCCTTGAGTAAGGCACCTAAGCCCTCACTGCTCCCTTGAGCAAGGCCCCTAACCCCTCACTGCTCCCTTGAGTAAGGCCCCTAACCCCTCACTGCTCCCTTGAGCAAGGCCCCTAACCCCTCACTGCTCCCTTGAGCAAGGCCCCTAACCCCTCACTGCTCCCCTGAGTAAGGCCCCTAACCCCTCACTGCTCCCTTGAGCAAGACCCCTAACCCCTCACTGCTCCCTTGAGTAAGACCCCTAACCCCTCACTGCTCCCTTGAGCAAGGCTCCTAACCCCTCACTGCTCCCTTGAGTAAGGCCCCTAACCCCTCACTGCTCCCTTGAGCAAGGCCCCTAACCCCTCACTGCTCCCTTGAGCAAGGCCCCTAAGGGAGGGACTGCCTCTGCTGTGCCCCCAGTTGCAAGGCATGGCAGCCACTGACCATCCCTGCAGTGGTGCTGGGTTACCATGCATCATACCTTAGTTATGCTGCTATAGCCTAGTGCCGCCACAAAACCTTCATGTGTCATGCCGTACAACTCTCTCTCTCTCTCTTTCCCCTCTCTCTCCATATATATATATTTATATACACATGTGTGTATATACAAATACAAATGTATATACAAATGACACATTTGCTCTCTGATGTGTGAACCTGGCCTAATTCACTTTCTTCCTCTGTCCACAATCATCTCTGCCTCCTTCCGGCAGACTTGTGAGAGTCAGTGAGATTCAGACAGAGCCCCAAATGCAGATGAGATTTATTTACAGTGAGCAAAAATAAGACAAAAAGGGAAAAAACGCTCAGAAAATAAGTAATCCAACATAGGTTCCAAAAACACACAAAAGATCAATTTAGTCCAGAGTCATTAAGAGATCAAGAAAAGTCCAAAATGTTTACAGGCAGTTCAAAACCAAGAGAATCCAAAAGACAAAAAACTCAAAAGGTTCAAAAAGGGCAAACGCAAGGAACAGGGACCAGGGAAGCACAGGAAACAACAGAGATTAAAGGCAGGTAACAGGCTGGGAAACAACAGAGATTAAAGGCAGGTAACAGGCTGGGAAACAACAGAGATTAAAGGCAGGTAACAGGCTGGGAAACAACAGAGATTAAAGGCAGGTAACAGGCTGGGAAACAACAGAGATTAAAGGCAGGTAACAGGCTGGGAAACAACAGAGATTAAAGGCAGGTAACAGGCTGGGAAACAACAGAGATTAAAGGCAGGTAACAGGCTGGGAAACAACAGAGATTAAAGGCAGGTAACAGGCTGGGAAACAACAGAGATTAAAGGCAGGTAACAGGCTGGGAAACAACAGAGATTAAAGGCAGGTAACAGGCTGGGAAACAACAGAGATTAAAGGCAGGGAACAGGCTGGGAAACAACAGAGATTAAAGGCAGGTAACAGGCTGGGAAACAACAGAGATTAAAGGCAGGGAACAGGCTGGGAAACAACAGAGATTAAAGGCAGGGAACAGGCTGGGAAACAACAGAGATTAAAGGCAGGTAACAGGCTGGGAAACAACAGAGATTAAAGGCAGGTAACAGGCAGGGATTCATAAGAGATTATAGGCAGGGAACGGGCTGGGAGTCAACAGAGATTAACGGCAGGTAACAGGCTGGGAAACAACAGAGATTAAAGGCAGGGAACAGGCTGGGAAACAACAGAGATTAAAGGCAGGTAACAGGCTGGGAAACAACAGAGATTAAAGGCAGGTAACAGGCTGGGAAACAACAGAGATTAAAGGCAGGTAACAGGCTGGGAAACAACAGAGATTAAAGGCAGGTAACAGGCTGGGAAACAACAGAGATTAAAGGCAGGTAACAGGCTGGGAAACAACAGAGATTAAAGGCAGGTAACAGGCTGGGAAACAACAGAGATTAAAGGCAGGTAACAGGCTGGGAAACAACAGAGATTAAAGGCAGGTAACAGGCTGGGAAACAACAGAGATTAAAGGCAGGTAACAGGCTGGGAAACAACAGAGATTAAAGGCAGGTAACAGGCTGGGAAACAACAGAGATTAAAGGCAGGTAACAGGCTGGGAAACAGCAGAGATTAAAGGCAGGTAACAGGCTGGGAAACAACAGAGATTAAAGGCAGGTAACAGGCTGGGAAACAACAGAGATTAAAGGCAGGTAACAGGCTGGGAAACAACAGAGATTAAAGGCAGGGAACAGGCTGGGAAACAACAGAGATTAAAGGCAGGGAACAGGCTGGGAAACAACAGAGATTAAAGGCAGGGAACAGGCTGGGAAACAACAGAGATTAAAGGCAGGTAACAGGCTGGGAAACAACAGAGATTAAAGGCAGGTAACAGGCTGGGAAACAACAGAGATTAAAGGCAGGTAACAGGCTGGGAAACAACAGAGATTAAAGGCAGGTAACAGGCTGGGAAACAACAGAGATTAAAGGCAGGTAACAGGCTGGGAAACAACAGAGATTAAAGGCAGGTAACAGGCTGGGAAACAACAGAGATTAAAGGCAGGTAACAGGCTGGGAAACAAACTTACATTCGTGGTACGAGATCAGATGATCAGACAGGGAACATGGAACAAAGCACAGAGCAGAACAGAGCACTAGGACAAACAAGAGGCAGCTGGAAACAGGATCACGAGACACAGGTGTGGAACAGGGGAGGAGAAAGGGGCAGGGCAGGTGAACAGAACAGAAACACATGGGTGACAAAAACAAACACAGAGGCTGCAGTGCAGCGTTAGTCCAGTGGGAGGCCAGGGTCCCAGGGAACAGGACTCCTCTCACCCGCCCCTCCTGAGTGGACTGCAACCAACACTATGGAGGGTCCATGCCAGGACCGACTCTCCATCATTGAGGCCCTTTCTAGACGCCCATGCCAGGACCCACTCCCCTTCCCTGAGACTTTGTGACTGACCCCCCTCACAATGGCACCGTCAAACAGACCCTTATTGTTAAGAACAGAGGAAAAAAGGAACAGAGATCAGCTCATGTCCTAATGAATGCCAAACAAATGGGCCTAATCAGAATGTAGCCTTTTAACTATGGCTACACCATTGACTATGTGTGTGTGTGTGTGTGTGTGTGTGTGTGTGTGTGTGTGTGTGTGTGTGTGTGTGTGTGTGTGACCTGTAGGTGCAGTCTTCCTCAGGTTCGGTGGCGTCTCCATCAGACACGAAGCAGGGCATGATGAACCGCAGGTGTTTGTCTCTGTAGGAGCGCAACACACTCTCAACAGCAGAGCCCAACCCCTCATCACTACACAACAACACAACAAATAACACATACCGTAAATAAACACCACAACAAATACATAATGACCATCACAACAAATAACCCCCATAATACTTAAAGCAACATAAAGATTTTCTAACACCCTCAAGCACTGGTTCTCAAACTGGAGTCAGCAACGCCAGGGGCCAGTGGAAAACCTTTCTATAAACTTGCATCTGGCATTTAACTGAACTAACACAAGTTATGCCCTTGGAAATGTTTCTGCTCCATGAGGTGTTCCTGATCCAATAAAGGTTGAGAAGCCCTGCCTTAAAGGAGCTGTATGTAAGAAATTACTAGAATAACTTGAAAAAAAGCCCTTGACGTATCAGGGGTTGAGGAATCACATTAGATCACAATGTTATCAACAACAGTACAGTCTGTAAATCCACTGCTGAAACTGGCATTTGCACCCCACAAGTCCTGTTTGTGTTTTGGGTTTTTGTATTGGGTCATTGCACCACCTACCCATCGCACTGCCAGTACTGGGTTAGCAGTAATGGGTTACCAGTATTGGGTTAGCAGTAATGGGTTACCAGTATTGGGTTAGCAGTATTGGGTTAGCAGTAATGGGTTAGCAGTAATGGGTTAGCAGTATTGGGTTAGCAGTAATGGGTTAGCAGTAATGGGTTACCAGTATTTGGTTAGCAGTAATGGGTTACCAGTATTGGGTTAGCAGTAATGAGTTAGCAGTATTGGGTTAGCAGTAATGGGTTACCAGTATTGGGTTAGCAGTAATGGGTTACCAGTATTGGGTTAGCAGTAATGGGTTAGCAGTATTGGGTTAGCAGTAATGGGTTAGCAGTAATGGGTTAGCAGTATTGGGTTAGCAGTGATGGATTAGCAGTAATGGGTTAGCAGTAATGGCAAATGCGCTAGAGCCTGGAATAGGAGGCAGAGAAGTTGGCTTTTATTTGCAGAATTTGTCTGGCGGTTCTACAATCACAGACTAATTTGAACACTTTCTAATCACTTACATGCACAGCATAGGCTGTTTAAAATAAGATGAGTGTTTTGATTAAAGCAACATCCCGAATAGGTAGTTTGGCATGGGAATATTCTGGTTTAGCCTACATGCGCATTAGGCTGTTCTGAACAGCATGGGCTGCCTGGATAACTGCAATATGGGCCTAAAACTTATTGTGTAAATGTGAATAACTTCCAAAGACAGTTTGTGCCCCCAAATGCATGGCAGTAATCACTCAACAACTGCTTAGACAGTCTACTGAATATGTACAACTGCTTAGACAGTCTACTGAATATGTACAACTTCTTAGACAGTCTACTGAATATGTACAACTGCTTAGACAGTCTACTGAATATGTACAACTTCTTAGACAGTCTACTGAATATGTGCAGACGTTAAAAAAATCATGACCTGAGGTGCAAAACAATCTATCCATTTAATACACGCCCATTTGCTGTGAATGTTCTGGTAATTTGAAATAGACTTTAAGCTAATGAATGAGTTTAGGCTAAATGACCCAATGCAACCC
>JAIFZK010000005.1:27997500-28010000 GCA_027481765.1 Tenualosa thibaudeaui
TGTGTGTGTGTGTGTGTGTGTGTGTGTGTGTGCAGCAACATATATCAGTCTAATAGGACCAACCCATAGTGTGTGTGTGTGTGTGTGTGTGTGTGTGTGTGTGTGCAGCAACATATATCAGTCTAATAGGACCAACCCATTGTGTGTGTGTGTGTGTGTGTGTGTGTGTGCAGCAACATATATCAGTCTAATAGGACCAACCCATAGTGTGTGTGTGTGTGTGTGTGTGTGTGTGTGTGTGTGTGCAGCAACAGCTTGGCACTTCACCCACTCAACCACCAGATGGCACTTTTTCCCCAGAAGGCACGAGACCTAAACATCAATGGCAGCTTCACAAACGTACATAGCTGAAGCCAATATCAGTTTCATGAGGCAAACGTGCCTGCTGGTCAGGGATTGTTTTCAGTCAACTCAATTGTCATTTTTATTGTCATTTCCACCATATACACTGTATATAGTGAGACCAAACTATGCTTCACCATGGAAGGTGCCACAGTTAAGATTTATAAAAGGCGGCTACATTTGGTGCACACACACACACACACACATATATATATATATATATATTTTTTTTATTATTATTTCTGCAGGTTTTTGTATATGTGATTGGATGAACATGGTTCACCAGTTAGTACTGCAGAGTTCTGCAGACATTTGTGTGTGTGTGTGTTAGGCCTGTGAAGGTGGAGAGGGTATCAGCTGATCTGGTAGCACTTGGAAGGTCATTCCACCAACGCGGGGCCAGTCTCCCCTAGAGCAACTTAGGGTTAAGTGTGTTGCTCAGGGGCACAATGGTGGCAGCTGGGATTCGAACCCACAGCTTTTTAGGCTATTTGCATGCTAGCCAGGTTCCTTAACCGCTATGCTACCACCGCCACAGTGAGTGTGTCAGTGTTCACGTGTACTGTTTGTGAGTGTCAGTGTTCACGTGTACTGTTTGTGAGTGTCAGTGTTCACGTGTACTGTTTGTGAGTCTGTCAGTGTTCACGTGTACTGTTTGTGAGTGTCAGTGTTCACGTGTACTGTTTGTGAGTCTGTCAGTGTTCACGTGTACTGTTTGTGAGTCTGTCAGTGTTCACGTGTACTGTTTGTGAGTCTGTCAGTGTTCACGTGTACTGTTTGTGAGTGTCAGTGTTCACGTGTACTGTTTGTGAGTGTCAGTGTTCACGTGTACTGTTTGTGAGTGTCAGTGTTCACGTGTACTGTTTGTGAGTGTCAGTGTTCACGTGTACTGTTTGTGAGTGTCAGTGTTCACATGTACTGTTTGTGAGTGTCAACTTTTTTTCAATATGGCTACTTCAAACACGCAAACTTCAAACAAAGCAGGCGACCATCATCACGCCTAAAAAGGACGGCAGAGGCCATGAGGTCATAAGGTCATGAGGCCATGTTGAGTCATGTGGCCATGAGGTCATAAGGTCATGAGGTCATGAGGCTATGTTGAGTCGTGAGGCCACGAGGTCATAAGGTCATGAGGTCATGTAAGATTCGCAGTTGGCAAATGCTTAGTGACAATCTTCATCTTTTAAGCAATAAGACACGAGAGGCTATGGGTTTGTGCTGGATTTAGAACAGTTAGCTTTGGTAGCCCACTAGCTGTACCTGCTGGACAAACTCACCTGTTGGTACCTGTCTTGCAGGTGAGCTTGAAGCAGTAGTCTCCAGCCGTCTGTGGACTGAAGATCACATCCAACTCCAGTGTCTCCAGGGGCAACAGGGTCCCAAAGCCATCACCAGGCTGCACATCTATATACTGGAGCATAGGAGAGCCCACACACAGACACACACACAAACACACACACACACACGTCAATACAAAGCAGCACAGGAGAGCCAACATGAGTATTAAGCAGCTGAGTCGCATTAGATTGTGAGTTGTGTGTATCTGTATGTGTGTGTGTGTGTGTATGTATGTGTGTATGTGTGTGTGTGTGTGTGTGTGTGTGTGTATGTGTGTGTGTGTGTATGTGTGTGTATGTGTGTGTGTATGTCTGTGTGTATGTGTGTGTGTGTGTATGTATGTGTGTGTGTGTGTGTGTGTGTGTGTGTGTGTGTGTGTGTGTGTGTGTGTGTGTGTGTGTGTGTGTGTGTGTGTGTGTGTATGTGTGTGTGTGTGTGTGTGTGTGTGTGTATGTGTGTGTGTATGTGTGTGTGTGTGTGTGTGTGTGTGTGTGTGTGTGTGTATGTGTGTGTGTGTGTGTATGTGTGTGTGTGTGTGTGTGTGTGTATGTGTGTGTGTGTGTGTGTGTGTGTGTGTGTGTGTGTGTGTGTGTGTGTGTGTGTGTTACCTTGGGAATCCCGAGGAAACCAAAGTCCTGTGGCAGCAGTGAGGGGTTGGTGAGGCCCAGACGGAGTCTGACGGACTCCCGTATGGAGCAGGAGCCAAAGTCCAGCTCTTTGGGGTCAAAGTTCAGATCCGATGCTGTGACCACTGCATGCGCCATCATGGGGATAGGCTGCACCTGAACCACCATGTAAACACTGTGTGAGTGTGTGTTTCTGTGTGTGTGTGTGTGTATGTGTGTGTGTGTGTAGGAGGGTGCCTCATTTTTACACTGTATGGTGTGTGCAGTTTGGTTTGGCAGTACTACAGATAATAATTTAAGACATCAGCTCATTGTAAAGCTGAAAGAAGATAACACTACAGCCGCTAAAACAACAGTCATAAATTAATCAAAGATTCAATCACACATTCAATGAATCAGCCAAAGCAAAAGACTTTGTAGGTTAATCATCTTCAGACTTCTTAACACAATGTCTACCTTTCAAAACTCTTCATTGAGTGTGCTTTACCACACAAAATCACACAGTTTACAGCGTTCTGGAAATGTAGTATATTTTGGAACAGAAAATCAATCTGTATACCAGACGTGAAGTACTTAAGTCCAGGACTTGGACAAGTCCGACTTGTTCCTTAGTTCTACGGACTTGCGACTTGACTTGGACTTGTTTATGAGCTTATTAATGACTCTGACTTGAACCTGGACTTGTGTGTTTACTCTGTTTGGACTCAAGGATTTTCCCCATTTTTCTGAAGACTACGGCTGCAGGCTTTTCCTATATTCATGTTTTCCCTAAACCTGCACATCTCTTTTCCTATATTCATAGCGACACGCATCTCACTTACACATTCCCATATAGCCAAACATAACTAGCGCACATCTCTACACATGATCTCCATATAGCCATATAGCATAACGTTAGCGACACGCATCTCACTCAACTACACATAATCTCCATATAGCCATATAGCATAACGTTAGCGACACGCATCTCACTCAACTACACATAATCTCCATATAGCCATATAGCATAACGTTAGCGACACGCATCTCACTCAACTACACATAATCTCCATATAGCCATATAGCATAACGTTAGCGACACGCATCTCACTCAACTACACATAATCTCCATATAGCCATATAGCATAACGTTAGCGACACGCATCTCACTCAACTACACATAATCTCCATATAGCCATATAGCATAACGTTAGCGACACGCATCTCACTCAACTACACATAATCTCCATATAGCCATATAGCATAACGTTAGCGACACGCATCTCACTCAACTACACATAATCTCCATATAGCCATATAGCATAATGTTAGCGACACGCATCTCACTCAACTACACATAATCTCCATATAGCCATATAGCATAACGTTAGCGACACGCATCTCACTCAACTACACATAATCTCCATATAGCCATATAGCATAATGTTAGCGACACACATCTCACTCAACTACTAAGACCACAGTTTCCAAGCTTACTCTCTGCATCACTGAAATGAACAAAACACAAGAACAATACACAAGTCAAATTCATTTATTCACAAACTGGCCTTGCAAACAGTGCTGTAGACATTGATCTCACTCTCTCATCCGCATGCTGCATGCTGCATGTTTCTTGGCCATTCAGGTCCACTTTTATGTCTCAGTCCCACCATTCAGGTCCACTTTTATGTCTCAGTCCCACCATTCAGGTCCACTTTTATGTCTCGGTCCCACCATTCAGGTCCACTTTTATGTCTCGGTCCCACCATTCAGGTCCACTTTTATGTCTCAGTCCCACCATTCAGGTCCACTTTTTTGTCTCGGTCCCACCATTCAGGTCCACTTTTATGTCTCGGTCCCACCATTCAGGTCCACTTTTATGTCTCAGTCCCACCATTCAGGTCCACTTTTATGTCTCAGTCCCACCAAGTAAACATACTATTGTTTAGGTCTAGAGGCTTCAATGTCCTGATTTAAAGGCACACTAGGCAACATTTTTAGGTACATTTTTCAGCTTCATAGTCAGTGATTAAATGGCTCATCATGGGGTGAATGAAGGCCCTCTGGCAATGTTGTTGCAATTTTTTAAAAACATCAAAACCAGAGCTCTCAGTCTTGAGCTCCAAAGATAAAAAAAAATCAGTCTTGCCTGGTGTGCCTTTAAAGTCTTTCCCGAAAAAAATAAAATAAAATAAAATACTACTAATTTAAGAACATTCGATTATTTGAAGGGGTCTACACAGGAGTGACATGAGCCTATTATAAACATGACATGATGGGCACTTCATCAGTGTTTATGACTGTTTATGACTGTTTATGACTGTTGTCAGTAATTGTCATTCGTTTTTTGTAATGTCTGCATCCCAGAGTGCATTTCAAAAAAATAATGACACCTGTCATGTCAAATGAAATTTGTAATTTTGATGTTATTGATCAAGTTGTCCCTTGCTAGGTGTTTCTATTGTACTCCTTATCATTCTCTGGATACCAGTTTTTCACAACTACAAAAACACACTTCCCATAATTTCCTCAAAACTGTAAACGCAAATCCACATCATCCATTCCAAACTAGATTCACAAAACCCTACACACTACACCCTACACACTCCACACTACATCCTACACACTAAACCCTACACACGACACACTGCATAGTATACCTTACACACTACAAACTACACCCTACACACTCCACACTACACCCTACACCCTACACACTCCACACTACAAACTACACCCTACACACTCCACACTACACACTGCACCCTACACACTCCACACTACACCCTACACACTACACCCTACACACTCCACACTACAAACTACACCCTACACACTACACCCTACACCCTACACACTACACCCTACACACTCCACACTACAAACTACACCCTACACACTCCACACTGCACCCTACACACTACACCCTACACACTCCACACTACACCCTACACACTACACACTACAAACCACACCCTACACACTACACCCTACACACTCCACACTACAAACTACACCCTACACACTCCACACTACACACTACACCCTACACACTCCACACTACAAACTACACCCTACACACTCCACACTACACCCTACACACTACACCCTACACACTCCACACTACAAACTACACCCTACACACTCCACACTACACCCTACACACAACACCCTACACACTACACACTACAAACTACACCCTACACACTCCACACTACACACTACACCCTACACACTCCACACTACACCCTACACACTAAACCCTACACACTACACACTACACACTGCATAGTATACCTTACACACTACACACTCCACACTACACAGTTGTAACTGTGCTCAAACACTCTCTCATATTGTACACACAGGTCACTAAGAACCATAACAGCACACAGCAGTCATCAAACACGACATGGAAATGAAAAACACACAGGACTCAGGACATGCAGCTTCAGAAAGGGAATGTCCATCATTTCTCCTGCAGTAGATATAAAAGGGAAAGTATTTCATGAAGGACAAACTGAGTGCCACTTGGTCACAATTACGACTGCTTCCCCATGCTCCTATTCCACACACACTCTACTCCTATTCTACACACACTCCTCTTATTCCACACACACTCTACTCCTATTCTACACACACTCCTCTTATTCTACACACACTCCTCTTATTCTACACACACTCCTCCTATTCCACACACACTCTACTCCTATTCTACACACACTCCTCTTATTCCACACACACTCCTCTTATTCTACACACACTCCTCTTATTCCACACACACTCCTCTTATTCTACACACACTCCTCTTATTCTACACACACTCCTCCTATTCCACACACACTCTACTCCTATTCTACACACACTCCTCTTATTCCACACACACTCCTCTTATTCTACACACACTCCTCTTATTCTACACACACTCCTCCTATTCCACACACACTCTACTCCTATTCTACACACACTCCTCTTATTCCACACACACTCCTCTTATTCTACACACACTCCTCTTATTCTACACACACTCCTCCTATTCCACACACACTCTACTCCTATTCTACACACACTCCTCTTATTCCACACACACTCTACTCCTATTCTACACACACTCCTCTTATTCTACACACACTCCTCTTATTCCACACACACTCTACTCCTATTCTACACACACTCCTCTTATTCTACACACACTCCTCCTATTCCACACACACTCCTCTTATTCCACACACACTCTACTCCTATTCCACACACACTCCTCTTATTCTACACACACTCCTCTTATTCTACACACACTCCTCCTGTTCTACACACACTCCTCCTATTCTGCACACACTCCTCCTATTCTGCGATCCATGCTGTATTTCTTTAACCTCACTGTTGTCAGTATACTCTGATCATGAGGTGATATCATGATCTGCAACAAGTGTGAAGAATTTTGGCTCCCAGTGTTCAAACCATAAAAACCTGCACACCTGCTAGAATTGCTGCCTGTGATTACCATCATGTAGTTCATATCATGGTAAATGTGTTGTAGTTCATATCATGGTAAATGTGTTGTAGTTCATATCATGGTAAATGTGTTGTAGTTCATATCATGGTAAATGTGTTGTAGTTCATATCATGGTAAATGTGTTGTAGCTGGACATTGCATTTAACATTTTACAAAACCAGGTCATAATTGTTTTGAGAAAACAGTGATTGATCCAGAAAAGTCAACTTTGTAAAAAATTGTACTGCTTGTTCAACCTAATTGTGGTGTGGAATTGTGGTGTGGAATTGTGCTGTGGAATTTTGTGGTGTGGAATTGTGGTGTGGAATTGTGCTGTGGAATTTTGTGGTGTGGAATTGTGGTGTGGAATTGTGTTGTGGAATTGTGCTGTGGAATTGTGCTGTGGAATTGTGCTGTGGAATTTTGTGGTGTGGAATTGTGCTATGGAATTGTGCTGTGGAATTTTGTGGTGTGGAATTGTGCTGTGGAATTTTGCTGTGGAATTTTGTGGTGTGGAATTGTGCTGTGGAATTGTGCTGTGGAATTTTGTGGTGTGGAATTGTGCTGTGGAATTGTGCTGTGGAATTTTGTGGTGTGGAATTGTGCTGTGGAATTTTGTGGTGTGGAATTGTGCTGTGGAATTTTGTGGTGTGCATTTCTAACAGATAACAAGACAGCTATGGCAATGACAGATTACCCCTATGGTACATTCTTTAAACACTACCAATGTTTAATTCACACACACACACACACAATGAATCCTGTTTTTTGACCTTTTGGTAGCACAGCTCCCATTAGCACAACTATTAGCATTAGGAGGGTAATTTTAGATTTTAGTACCCACTCAGATACGATCACACACACACAAACACACACATACTGAATCCTGTTCTGTGACCTTTTGGTAGCACAGCTCCCATTAGCACAACCATTAGCATTAAGAGGGTAATTTAGCACCCACTCAGATACGATCACACACACACACACACACACACACACATACACACACACACACACATACACACACACACACACACACACACACACACACACAGAGGACACTGATTCGTTGACAAAACACTCACCACACCACATATGCTCCCAATCTGTTCTGATATGGTTTAATAATGCACCCACACATACTACACAACCATCTCTCCCTAACACACAAAAACCCAACATAACCCAACATAACCCAACCTAACTCTCTCACACACATGCAAGTCTCACAAGGAGAGGAGATGAGAGGAGAGGAGAGGGGAGGGGAAGAGAGAAAGAGGAGAGGAGAGTGGAAGAGAGAGAGAGGAGATTAGATAAGAGAAAGAAAATAATGGAGAGGAGAGTAGAAGAGAGAAAGAGAGGAGGGTAGAGGAGAGTAGAAGAGAGAAAGAGAGGAGGGTAGAGGAAGAGGAGGGAGGAGAGGAAGAGAGGAGAGTGGAGGACAGTAGAGGACGAGCCAAGAGTAGAGGAGAGGAGAGGAAGAGAGGAGGAGAGGAGAGTAGATGAGAAGAACAGAGCAGAGAACTGAGAGAGTAGGGGAGAGGGACATTGAGGAGAGAGGAGAAAAATAAAGAGAAGGAGAGAGAAGAAAGAGAAAGAGGGTAAAGTGTGTGTGTGTGTGTGTGATTATGTGTGTGTGTGTATGTGTGTGTGTGTGTGTGTGTGTGTGATAATGTGTGTGTGTGTGATTGTGTGTGTGTGTGTGTGTGTGAGTGTTTGTGTGTGTGTGTATGTGTGTGTGTGTGTGTGTGTGTGTGTGTGTGTGTGTGTGTATGTGTGTGTGTGTGTGTGTGTGTGATAGAGAGAGAGATTGTGTGTATTTGTGTGTCTATATATTAGTCTACATTCTATAATACTGCTAAGTTTCATTTCCTTAAGTAATATAGATGTGTGTGTGTACGTGTGTGTGTGTGTGTTTGTGTGATCATGTCTTTGTGTGTGTGTTTGATCATGTGTATCTGTCTGTGCGTGTGTGTGTGTGTGTGAGAGAGAGATCATGTGTAATTGTGTGTGTGTGTGGTTCTGAATGTCAGTATAGAAACTGGTGGTATATGGTATGGTGTGTGAGACTGTGTGTGTGTTACTTCATAGTGCCTTAAAAAAGGCAGTATCATCAAAGCTGAAGTTATGATGATTGGCCCTAAACAGCTGACCAACACTCTACCTCTTTACCAAAACTTACCCAGTGGCCTTTAACACTGCAAAGACCTCGGGGTAATTATTGACCAGGACCTCTCTTTAAATAGTCATGGAAAACATATTTCAAAACACACCTTTTTTTCCACCTACGAAATATTGCTAAGGTTACAAAGTTCCTATCCTTTGAGGATGTTGAAATATGAATACATGCATTTATTACTTCCAGGCTTGATTACTGCAATGCTCTGTTCTCTGGGTGTAGTAATACCTGTATCAAAAACCTACAACTAATACAAAATGCTGCAGCCCGAACACTCACCAGGACTAAAAAATCCTTGCTTCCTTACATTGGCTCCCTATTAAAAGTCGAATTGATTTTAAAATACTCCTCCTAACCTACAAAGCCCTCAAGGGTGATGCACCAACATATATTAAAGACTTACTTGTCCCTTACCACCCTCCTAGAACCCTAAGATCCCAAAATGCTGGTCTCCTTGTAATCCCAAGAATATCAAAATCTACAATAGGAGGAAGAGCCCCCCCCCACATTCGACAAGCGGACACTCTCAATACCTTTAAGTCTAGACTTAAAACCTTCCTCTTTGCTGTTTCCCATAGTTAGGGATGGTGCTGGCAAATCATCACTTCTCATGAGTCTTTTGGGAGGGACTGCCTCTGCTGTTGCCCACAGTTGTGAGGCATGGCAGCCACTGACCATCCCTGCAGTGGTGCTGGGTTACCATGCATCATACCTTAGTTATGCTGCTATAGCCTAGTGCCGCCACACAACAGTCATGTGTCATGCCGTACAACTCTCTCTCTCTCTCTTTCAGCTCTCTCTCAATATTTATATATATATATATATATATATATGTATGTATGTATGTGTATGCATATGTATGTATATATGTATATGTATGTATATGTGTGTGTGTATATATATATATATGTATGCCCAAATGACATATTTGCTCTCTGATGTGTGAACCTGCCCTAATTCACTTTCTTCCTCTGTCCACAATTATCTTTGCTGAGTGTCATCCCTGCCTCATTCCGGTGGACTCCTCTCACCCTCCCCTCCTGAGTGGACTACAACCAACACTACAGGAGGCCCATGTCAGGACCGACTCCCCATCATAGAGGCTTTGTGATTGACCCCCCCCTCACAATGGCACTGTCAAATGGACCCTTACTGTTACCCCCATGATCCATCTCACTCCTTTGAGTTTGTCACTATGCCTGGCCGCTGCTACATTGTCCAGCCATAATTCCTGATAACCACCTATAGACTGACTACCATATAATGTAAAGTGGGATAACACTCCATTATGAACTATTACGAACCTCAGCTAAAACCATTGGCAACTTATAGTCTGTCATGGTTACCACTGATTGTAATTTTTCTCCATGACCCCCGGCAGTTGGGTTAGCCCCTTGAGTCATGGATCTGCCCAAGGTTTCTTCCTAGATTAACTGAACATAAGGGAGTTTTTCCAGCCCCTGTTGCTCTTGGGTGCTCCTTCTGTGAAGCACCATGAGACAATACTATTGCAAAAGGCGCTGTAGAAATAAAACTGAATTGAATTGAATTGAATGTGTTTATGTGTGTGTGTGTGGGCATGCGTGTGTGTGTTCATACACAGAAAATAAATAGCCTGTAAGTCAGACATAGACTCATAGACTATGTGGTCACAGACTCAAGCAACATCAACTATTTCATGGTAATGCCCCAAATTCCACTCTTGGATCACAGTCACAAAACCTTATGTTTGAAAACGAACAACAAAACTGTAAAATTCCCCCAAATTCAAAGCAAACTATGACCTTTGCCAACACAGTTTTGTTGGGAAGAAAATAGTGTCCAACAATATCAGACTGAATAAAATAGTAACTGAAAAAAAACTGAACTGAAAATTTGCTGTACACATTTCTGTTCACAATGTTTACATAAGACAGAGAGGGTATAACTCTAGCAATGGCAAAGTTAACAGAAATGTTTACCCCAGTGGTCAGAAAAACACTAAAGATTAAAAAACTAAGAAAACTAAAACTCCAACTATGAAGAACAAGTGGTTACATAAATACATAGCATCAATCTGGTGCAAATGATTTGACCGCATAATCCAGCCTTTTGTGCTGTATGGAGGAGAGGTCTGGGGTCTGGGGTCCACTCAGCACTCAGCATGCATGACAACACAGCATGGGACAAGCATCCATCCACTATCCATCCACTATCCATCCACTATCCATCCACTATCCACACAGTGCATGTAGAGCAGTTAGGTTCAGAGAGACAGAGAGAGAGAGAGAGAGAGAGAGAGTGTGCATGTTTTCACCTGGTCTGCTACATGAACAGACAGAGGGACCTCCAGAACTCCAGTTTCTTTGTCGAAGAATCTCCCAGCATCCTTTGGTAGTGACTGCCTGGAGACACACACACACACACACACACAGACTCTGTTAGCAACTGGCTGGATACAGCAGAGCCACCGGCCAGACTATGAAGACAAATATCACCATGGTGACATCCCAATTAAGTAGAGCATAGAGCACATACCCACACACACACACACACACTCAGACACACACACACACACATACACAGACGCACACACACAGACACACACACACTCAGACACACACACACTCTATCTCACACATACAAACACACTCACTCTCTCTCTCACACACACACACATTCAGACAGACATGCACACTCCCTCTCTCACACACACACACACTCTCAGACACACAGACATACACACACGCACACTCTCTCTCGCACACACACACACACACTCAGACACACACTCTCTCTCCCTCTCTCACACACACACACCTACACACTCAGACACACACACACTCTCTCTCTCACACACACTCAGGACAATTCTGTATCAAGCCATTTCCTGAAATCACCTTTTTGTGTGTGTGTGTGTGTGTGCACATTGTCTTCATCTGCATGTGTGTGTGTGTGGTAGGGACAGTGGTGGTGTAGTGGTTAAGGAACCTGGCTAGTGTGCAAGTAGCCTGAAGAGTTGTGGGTTCGAATCCCAGCTGCCACCTTTGTGCCCTTGAGCAAGACACTGAACCCTAAGCTGCTCTAGGGGAGACTGGCCCTGAACAATTGATAGTTGACAAAATGTAAGTCGCTTTGGATTAAAGGGTCTGCTAAATGCATCAATGCAATGTTGTGTGTGTTTGTGTATGCACACTGTATGCACACTGTCCTCATCTGTGTGTGTGTGTGTAAGAGTGTATGCGTGTGTCTGTTTGTGTGTGTGGTTGCAGGTTGCCTGAAGTTAAAGGGGGGAGTTGAGTAGGCGGACTCCACAGTGTAGTATCCATGGTGATGAGTTGAGTGGGCAGCGTTTGTGTTAGTAACAGTGTTATATAAAATCCCTAATCAGTACAACACACACACACACACTCTGTAACAGTGGGCGGGCTTTATGTAAATGTCAGAGGTTAGCACTGGCGAGTGTCTTTTCTCTCTGTTGGGCCCACAGGCACTTTTGCTCTCTGTCTTACACACACACACTCTCACACACACACTTAAATGCACACACACATACACATGCACA
>JAIFZK010000005.1:28015000-28025000 GCA_027481765.1 Tenualosa thibaudeaui
TCTATGCAAGATGACTTCAGTGAAATAAACTTTGTTTCTATGCAAGATGACTTCAGTGAAATAAACTTTGTTTCTATGCAAGATGACTTCAGTGAAATAAACTTTGTTTCTATGCAAGATGACTTCAGTGAAATAAACTTTGTTTCTATGCAAGATGACTTCAGTGAAATAAACTGTTTCTATGCAAGATGACTTCAGTGAAATAAACTTTGTTTCTATGCAAGATGACTTCAGTGAAATAAACTTTGTTTCTATGCAAGATGACTTCAGTGAAATAAACTTTGTTTCTATGCAAGATGACTTCAGTGAAATAAACTTTGTTTCTGTGCAAGATGCTAGTGGAAATTAGTGGGCTACTGCAGATGTTGATTATTTTTTCGATTGCATCAGTTTAAATAAATATTTATGAACAACTTGAGCAGAACCTTGACTGGAGTATAGGAGAGATGTGTCTTGCAATTTTTGTTATCCTTTTGGTGAGTAAAGTTAAGATGCCACATTATTCAACATGAGCTAAGTTCGCTAACAGGAAACATTCACTTTAAATATTTGCAGGTTGTACATTAAAACTTACAGTAAATGACCTTAAAGTCATAATTTTATTACAGTTTTTTTCAACAGCTATCAAGCTTTTGTCCAACCATCAGCCTCCTTTTCAAAACTCTAAATACAATTTGCACACGATCTGTCTGTCCTTGCCATACAGTTGATACATTTCTTGCTCTTTTCAAGTCAATGAATGCATTTCTATAATGTTTACATTTTCTTTACATACAGGATCACCACAATACCAAAATTATATATCTTCTAGCTTATTTGCAAATGCTTAAACACAGTGTTCCAGAAATAGAGATCTAATGACCAAAACCTTAAATACAGTACAAAACCCACAGTTTCCCAATAACAGCAGCACGGTTGTATAGATGATAATTCTAGAATGAAACCTGAACAGGTAATTGGGGAAAAAAAAACAGAAAATGAAAAATAGACAAACCATCGCCAATGGCAGTTGGATAGATTGACAGGTGCTGACAACAGACTGATGTTTTGCTGTATTTAGAGGTTTTGAAAAAAGTGATTACAGATTGAGTAAATGCATGTTAGCAGCTGGGAATAACTGTAGGCCTGTGAATCTGCAATAAGTAATGAAGGATTTCTATGGAACATTCATCATGTAATGTAAAACGACTCATTTTAGAAATTGCACACTTCACTGTAAACACTCAAACACACACAAATATAACTGGGGATTACTGTAAGTAAACGGAGCTGGGCTTTTAAAGTCATTGCAGTCCATGCAGTCGTGGAGTTGAAATACATGAAAATGAATGTAGTTTCAGAAATGCCATCACATGTTAGCATTTTGAAAGTCAGTATACTCTGACTGACTACATGTTTACTGTGTAAAGAAAACACATGCTAGTGTTAAGTAGAATTATTTTAGATGTATTTCATTAACAAAATGTGCTTTTCATAAGAAAACTAACTGTTTGGCTAATTGTGTGATGTAGGTGTTTTGCTGTGTTAAGAGTTTAGAAAGAATATTTTAGGTATAGGTTAATGCTTGAACGATTGAAACGATTTAACGATTGAAACGATTTAACGATTGAAACGATTGTTTTCATATCTTACAGCTGCACCTAGCTGACCGGCTATCATGTCTGTTTTTTGCAAATGCCAGCTGAGCGCACAGTAGCATTCATGAAGTTTAGGAAACGGGTTGACACAATTTTGCTGTGATTGGAAGTGATTGGCAACTGTGGTTTTCTTTTTTGTCTAGCCAAAAGCTGTAGGGGGAGCTCCATGGAGAGGAAGAACATGACAAGATCCCAAAAGTACTCCTCCTTTCCACCACTGTACCTACACACATGCATTTATTTTTGAAAGAGCCAGCGACCATGCTGTCATACGCATACATACTCCAATGTCATTTAGTCAACACAACATTAGCTGTTCTTGCATCGGTTAGCCTACTATACAATATTTGCTAGGCTTCTATAGGCTTCTCTACTTCAGGCATAAACCAGTCAAGACAATGTACTGCTAGGTGAGATAAATAAAGAGCACTCAAATATGTTCAACCTCAGCAAGCTGCATCAAACATTTCTGTACTTACAGACTACCTCTACTGAAAAAAGCCAGCCACTATAGTTAGTTAACTATAGTTAAACTGGGCTACAGCCACTATAGTTAGTTAAAAGTTATCCCTTTTGCTTCACATTCTCAGAGCTCCTTAAAATCACAGCAAAGCTGCATCCCTTTTGCTTCACATTCTCAGAGCTCTTGCCATTCAGAAAATCTTCACCCTGGAGCTTCTTGCTCTGTCTCTCGTTCCTCAGGCATCTGAACTATACGATTTCTGAAGTATATTCATAAACTAGTAGGCCTTAGTAAGCATGCAGCAAGACACTGTCCATTTCATCTTTCTTCCAAACACTCATTACTTCTGTGCACATTACTCATTAGGCCTACACTCACTAATGTATCCCCTAACCCCTACACTCACTAATGCATCCCCTAACCCCTACACTCACTAATACATCCCCTAACCCTACACTCACTAATACATCCCCTAACCCTACACTCACTAATGCATCCCCTAACCCCTACACTCACTAATGCATCCCCTAACCCCTACACTCACTAATGAATCCCCTAACCCCTACACTCACTAATACATCCCCTAACCCTACACTCACTAATGTATCCCCTAACCCCTACACTCACTAATGCATCCCCTAACCCCTACACTCACTAATACATCCCCTAACCCTACACTCACTAATACATCCCCTAACCCTACACTCACTAATGCATCCCCTAACCCTACACTCACTAATACATCCCCTAACCCTACACTCACTAATGCATCCCCTAACCCCTACACTCACTAATGCATCCCCTAACCCCTACACTCACTAATACATCCCCTAACCCTACACTCACTAATGTATCCCCTAACCCCTACACTCACTAATGCATCCCCTAACCCTACACTCACTAATGCATCCCCTAACCCCTACACTCACTAATGTATCCCCTAACCCTACACTCACTAATGCATCCCCTAACCCCTACACTCACTAATGCATCCCCTATCCCCTACACTCACTAATACATCCCCTAACCCTACACTCACTAATGCATCCCCTAACCCCTACACTCACTAATGCATCCCCTAACCCCTACACTCACTAATGCATCCCCTAACCCCTAACCCTACACTCACTAATGCATCCCCTAACCCTACACTCACTAATGCATCCCCTAACCCCTAACCCTACACTCACTAATACATCCCCTAACCCTACACTCACTAATGTATCCCCTAACCCTACACTCACTAATGCATCCCCTAACCCCTACACTCACTAATGCATCCCCTAACCCCTACACTCACTAATGCATCCCCTAACCCTACACTCACTAATACATCCCCTAACCCTACACTCACTAATGTATCCCCTAACCCTACACTCACTAATGCATCCCCTAACCCCTACACTCACTAATGCATCCCCTAACCCTACACTCACTAATGCATCCCCTAACCCCTAACCCAACACTCACTAATGTATCCCCTAACCCTACACTCACTAATGCATCCCCTAACCCCTACACTCACTAATGAATCCCCTAACCCCTACACTCACTAATACATCCCCTAACCCTACACTCACTAATGTATCCCCTAACCCTACACTCACTAATACATCCCCTAACCCTACACTCACTAATGCATCCCCTAACCCCTAACCCCTACACTCACTAATGCATCCCCTACTCCTAACCCTAATGCGGCTCTGCAGACCATCATGTGTCACGTCCACAAGAGTTACGAATGCTGGTTTTCCATAATGGGGCAGCATGTGGGGCAGTGAAAGTGTTTTCTCCTAAACAGGCCAGTTGACCAAAACAAAGATTTCTAAATGGTTTTATGACTATGGAAATGCTGCATGGGGTCTCTTCAGTGCAGTGTATTTCAAAACAGTGAACTGGACAGATATTGGCAATTTGGTAAGAGAATAAGGCATATATAAGACAGGGTGGTCTTTATGCATATATAAGACAGGGTGGTCTTCATGCATATATAAGACAGGGTGGTCTTCATGCATATATAAGACAGGGTGGTCTTTATGCATATATAAGACAGGGTGGTCTTCATGACAGGGTGGTCTTCATGCATATATGCATATATGAGACAGGGTGGTCTTCATGCCTATATAAGACAGGGTGGTCTTCATGCATATATAAGACAGGGTGGTCTTCATGCATATATGAGACAGGGTGGTCTTTATGCATATATAAGACAGGGTGGTCTTCATGCATATATAAGACAGGGTGGTCTTCATGCATATATGAGACAGGGTGGTCTTTATGCATATATAAGACAGGGTGGTCTTCATGCCTATATAAGACAGGGTGGTCTTCATGCATATATAAGACAGGGTGGTCTTTATGCATGTATAAGACAGGGTGGTCTTCATGCATATATAAGACAGGGTGGTCTTTATGCATATATAAGACAGGGTGGTCTTCATGCATATATAAGACAGGGTGGTCTTCATGCATATATGAGACAGGGTGGTCTTTATGCATATATAAGACAGGGTGGTCTTCATGCATATATGAGACAGGGTGGTCTTTATGCATATATAAGACAGGGTGGTCTTCATGCATATATAAGACAGGGTGGTCTTCATGCCTATATAAGACAGGGTGGTCTTCATGCATATATGAGACAGGGTGGTCTTCATGCATATATAAGACAGGGTGGTCTTCATGCATACATAAGACAGGGTGGTCTTCATGCATATATAAGACAGGGTGGTCTTCATGCCTATATAAGACAGGGTGGTCTTCATGCATATATAAGACAGGGTGGTCTTCATGCATATATGAGACAGGGTGGTCTTCATGCATATATGAGACAGGGTGGTCTTCATGCATATATAAGACAGGGTGGTCTTCATGCATATATAAGACAGGGTGGTCTTCATGCATATATGACAGGGTGGTCTTCATGCATATATGAGACAGGGTGGTCTTCATGCATATATAAGACAGGGTGGTCTTCATGCATATATGAGACAGGGTGGTCTTCATGCATATATAAGACAGGGTGTGTCATGACTGTCGGGTAGTATCTCCCTCTCTCTCTAATCACTTGCCCCTCCCACTCATTCACACCTATCTGTTGCAATCATTACTTCCACCTGTTGCTCGTTGTTTGTTGTCCTGCTGTGTATTTAATCCCTTGTCTCCCAGTGTTCCCCGTCAGACCGTCTGCGAACCTACTGCAACTCACGCAAGGCAAGCATCTTAAGACCCTGACTCCCGTTTCTGTTCCCGAAGTTCCTGTGTCTGTCATCAGTCTGTTCCGGTGTTTCCTGTCCTGTCTCCCTGCCTGCCCCGTCCTCTGTTTTCTGTAATCTGCCTGACTGCTTCTCGCTAACGACCTCAGACCGATTGACCACCGCGCTGCTCTCCTGCTCCTGGTAACGACCTTCGCCTGTCCCTGACGAACGCTCTGCTCTCCTGCCCCGGTAACGACCCCTGCCAGCCCTCGGACTACGTTCAGCTCTCCTGCCCCGGTAACGACCCCTGCCAGCTCTCGGACTACGTTCTGCTCTCCTGCCCCGGTAACCACCTCTGCCAGCCCTCGGACTACGTTCTGCTCTCCTGCCCCGGTAACCACCTCTGCCAGCCCTCGGACTACGTTCTGCTCTCCTGCCCCAGTAATGATCTCTGCCAGCCCTCGGACTACGTTCTGCTCTCCTGCCCCGGTAACCACCTCTGCCAGCCCTCGGACTACGTTCTGCTCTCCTGCCCCGGTAACCACCTCTGCCAGCCCTCGGACTACGTGCTGCTCTCCTGCCCCGGCCTGCCTACTCGCTACTAGAAGAGCACCCACACACTCCTTACCCCCGTTCCCTAAATAAACTTTATTTACGTGACGCTTTTGGGTCCGACTCGCTCTGTTATCCTGACAGGGTGGTCTTCATGCATATATGAGACAGGGTGGTCTTCATGCATATATAAGACAGGGTGGTCTTCATGCAGGGCTCAGAGTTCTCAGAAAGGCTTATGTTACCCCTTGACTCATCTGGCAGCCTACACCTCAAGGCAACCTAGACACTTCCTGTCTGTCGTTCCACGCTGGTAGTATGACCTACCAAGTGCTATGAGAGCAGGGGCATCCCCGTCTATGTTCATGAAGCTCTTGAAGACCCAGCACTTATGAGTACATCACAGCACAGGCCGACTAGCACTGGCCTGTCACTCATCAACCAACTGAAGCACAGGCCTGTCACTCATCATCCAATCACAGCACAGACCAGCCCCTCACCAACCAATCACAGCAAAATAAATCAATAAATAATTAATGCATATTCATAATAAATATGAAACTGATTATTTCTCAGACTAAAATTGTACCATCAACTTTTATTATTGTTGCTTCCCTAAATGTTTGTGCACGGGGCCCAGTGTTCGCCCCGTGCACAAACATACATACACACACACACACACACACACAGCAGCTGGATCAGTGGGCCTGATGGGTCATATCAATACATGCTGTGAGCTCTGGGTTGCCATAGCAACCTGATGACAGGAAGTTTGCGTAAGGCTGTGAGATCGCGGCAGATGGTGACAATTCAAGTTTACATTTCAACAGCTTCCACAGAAACACACACATGTGTAAGGAAGAGTGTATACTTTGTGTGTGCATAGTGTGTGTGTGTGTGTGAGAGAGAGGGAGAAAGAGGGATTTTGAGTGACAGAGACAGAGAGAGTGAGAGAGAGTGACAGAGAGAGAAAGAGAGAGAAGAAAAACACTTTGATTGCAGTAGCTCAGCTCAAACCTGGGAGGGGCGGAATTAATCCGTGGGATTATAATCCCACCACTGCACAACCAACAGAGCGTGCGCGCACACACACACACACACACACACACACACATATTTAGCGGGGGTGAGATCTACTTCAAAACTCACCTGTCCAAAGCTTCTAGTTACTTTGTGCTCAGAGAAAAAGACCATAAGAGGGGATAATTCTTCCTGTGCGTGTGTGTGTGTGTGTGCATTTACATTTATGCATTTAGCAGACGCTTTTATCCAAAGCAACTTACATATTTTGTTATCTATCAATTCCATCAGGGCCAGGGCTCTCCCTTAGAGCACCTTAGGACTAAGTGCCTTGATCAAGGGCACAACGGTGGCAGCCAGGATTCAAACTCACAATTTTCCAGGCTACTTGCATGCGTGTGTGTGTGTGCGCTTTATGAGCCTGGGAGTGACTGAGACTGTATCTCTCACATTAGAAGAGTGATTATGAGCAGGATTATGAGTGGATTAATTCAATGGCTTAAGTCAACTGTACACACACACACACTCCGGAATCAACCGATCAACATTAGTAGACATGCATAGGCCCACAGCCCGACACACAAGCACACACACACACACACACACACATCTCCAGTAAAAGTGTTACGTAAGCAAATCCAGTCCCTGATGTTGTTTTCTGCTACTCTCTCTGCTGATCCGTGTCATTGGCAGTGGTGCATGCAGGCATACGGCAATGTGTGTGTGTGTGTGTGTGTGTGTGTGTGTGTGTGTGTGTGTGTGTGTGTGTGTGTGTGTGTGTGTGTGTGCACGCAGTGGTGCTTGCAGGTGTACAGTGATATGTGCTTGTGTGTGTGTGTGTGTGTGTGTGTGAGCGCAGTGGACATATATATATATATATATATATATACACACAGTATACAAAAAGTCTCACTAATCCATTTAGTTAGAAAGTTTAGAAACAACTGCTAATAATCTGACTTTTAATGAATCAATTGGTTTCAGAAATGGCTCAATGAAAGCTGAAACCCTCCCAAGTGATGTTTAATGCACTTCAATGCCCTTGTGGAGGGTTCACACTCGCCAACATAGCGACATAGATAACTGCTTCATTAATGCAAGGTTAACATTACTATTACTATTTACATTACCATTCGTCTCAAACCTCCTGTTATTCACCATTCGTCTCAAACCTCCTGTTATTCACCATTCGTCTCAAACCTCCTGTTATTCTAAAAACGAGACGTTGCTGTTCTGCCTGTTATCTTTATTTAAGATACTCAGTGATCTTGTGAAGTGATCTTGGGGACACTAATTAAATACAGGTGAGCATGGATTAGGCAATGATGCAGTACCATCCACCAATGGCACAAGTTCAAGCGTAAATTTGATCAACTTTTCCTATTGGCTGATTTTTTGGTTTATTTCTTTCCATTGGATACTGCAGACAGTGAAGATTTTACTACATTTTCACATGCACAATATAACACACACTTGTATAGACCCATCATATTTCAAAAACAACAGGGAAAAACGGTTTTCTGTAGCAGGGCAAACAAAAGGATGAATTGTGTGTAGTGTACTTGGGCGTTAGATTGCCTACACATAATTGTGACGCACACCGAGGCAGCCGCCTGTTTCCAGACAGAGGTTGGTGAACAGCTCCATTCCCCAAACATCAGTAGCCTACAGTATGTCTACTACATTTGTGTCATTTCACATGTTTCTGGAAATGAGAACTTCAATGAGACCAGGCATAAGCATCTACGTCATAAATCGACGTCCTCTCAGGTGCGCACCAACCTACCAAAACAACATGCACAAAACCTGCTGCTCCTTAGGGAAAATCACAAAGTGATGGTGAAGTGATGGTGAAGTGATGGTGAAGTGATGGCATTGGAATAATTCTACAAAAGTTGGATCAGTGCCTCATCTCTTCATCTTCAGTAAATACAGTGACTCTCTTCATCTTCAGTAAATACAGTGACTCTTCATCTTCAGTAAATACAGTGACTCTTTATCTTCAGTAAATACAGTGACTCTCTTCATCTTCAGTAAATACAGCCGTGATATAACGAACGCACCATCACATTATCTTTCACATAATCTTTCATTACCTACCTTAGCCTCCTTTTTCATGGATATGACCCAACATGTTTGGATGTTAATCAGCTCCCTTACAAATATTACCTGTGGTTATGGGACAAGCATATAACAGCCATGTCCATTCTGAGGTAAACTGCTTTAGGCCTGATATGGAGTGCAATGATGTGATTGCATGTGACTGCAATGAAGTATTGCATTTCTTGTATGTGAACATAATTTTTGATTGCAAAGGACCATCACAAAAAAAAGGCAAGCAGTTAATATAGTTGATAGAGACAGAGGGGCCTCTCTAGTACGACAGGGAGAGACGAGGACAGTAGAAAAGTGAACCAAATAGCATTTCCTGATAATGCTATACAAATAGGCTATAGCCTATGTTAAACTCAACTTCCGCACCTGCCTGCTCCTTTCATAATGTGGACGATATGAATTTGATGATTTGATATGAAAAACACTGTTAAATTCCGGCTGGTAAAAATATGCCTGAAAATAAGTGCCATCCACAGGTCGTATGAGAGGACTTTCAGTTCAACTCTCTTTCACTAAATCACTGTCCTCCGCTATGTGTGTGTATGTGCACATGCGTACGTGTGTGTGAGTCTGAATGTTTGTGTAAGTGTGTGTGTGCGTGTGTGTGTGTGTGTGTGTGGTGTGTGTGTGTGTGTGTGTGTGTGTGTGTGTCTGTGTGTGTGTGTGTGTGTGTGTGTTTTACCTGGGCAAGAATTTGAGTTGAGCCTGAAAGGTGGACTGTCCCTGGACATAACCCGTCTTTGGCAGAATCTCCATGTGGTTCCTGAGCTCCTTACACACATTAAACATCAAACGCAACGCTGTGCTTGCCCTGAAAAACACACACACACACACACACACACACACACAAGAAAAAAATATATTTGGGCCTGTGAGATGTGAGCAAAGTGCCTTTGGTTGTCCACAGACTCACTCCCATTGTCACCAATTCATATAGCCCTCTCAGCAAAATACTAAAATAGCCCCTTTCTCTCTCTCCCTCCCTCTCTCTCTCTCCCTCTCTCTCTCTCTCCCTC
>JAIFZK010000005.1:28032500-28110000 GCA_027481765.1 Tenualosa thibaudeaui
AGAGATCATTGGTGACGCCGTGTCACATGACGTGTGAATAAGCAGGCAGGTTCAAATCTCCTAGAGAGCAGGAGATGTGTTCATGTGTGAAATGTCATATATTGTTTATACTAGGGATGGACCCAATCCTGATTTTAGGGATTGACTGAAACCCAAATCCTTTGTCTGAGATTCGTCCGCACCCGAAACCAAATACTGAATCAAAAACTGAATATTTATCCAGACATGATCAGACTCAAAGCCACCAGTTCTCTGCCTCTCATCTGCCTGCCCTCTTCTGAAGATCACACTCTCTATCCCTCCATTTGACTCTATTGTAGGATTAAGTCCTCATAGTTAATATTAAATCTAAATATTGGTCTTATTTGATGGACTCTCGTTTGGACGGAGAACTGCTGGTTGCCTGCACTGATGCGTCTGTCCTGTGTGCCACTCATGATCACTTCATGATCAAACTTCAGCGTAAACATCAGAGCAAAAGAGTAAAACTTAGCGTGAGGTCATAGGTGGAGGTTGTGAGGTCATAGGTGGAGGTTGTGTGAGGTCATAGGTGGAGGTTGTGAGGTCATAGGTGGAGGTTGTGTGAGGTCATAGGTGGAGGTTGTGTGAGGTCATAGGTGGAGGTTGTGAGGTCATAGGTGGAGGTTGTGTGAGGTCATAGGTGGAGGTTGTGTGAGATCATAGGTGGAGGTTGTGTGAGGTCATAGGTGGAGGTTGTGAGGTCATAGGTGGAGGTTGTGTGAGGTCATAGGTGGAGGTTGTGTGAGGTCATAGGTGGAGGTTGTGTGAGGTCATAGGTGAAGGTTGTGTGAGATCATAGGTGGAGGTTGTGTGAGGTCATAGGTGGAGGTTGTGAGGTCATAGGTGGAGGTTGTGTGAGGTCATAGGTGGGGGTTGTGTGAGATCATAGGTGGAGGTTGTGTGAGATCATAGTTGGAGGTTGTGAGATCATAGGTGGAGGTTGTGTGAGGTCATAGGTGGAGGTTGTGAGGTCATAGGTGGAGGTTGTGTGAGGTCATAGGTGGAGGTTGTGTGAGGTCATAGGTGGAGGTTGTGTGAGGTCATAGGTGGAGGTTGTGTGAGATCTGTCAGTTGTGATTCATGGTCAAACTTTCACTTTCCACTTTTTCTACCTGCCTGCTCCAGTAACATAATTGCTGTGAGGTAATTCTACTGAAGAAAACGTGTCATGTCCTGTCTGTGTTGCAACATTAAACATGTGAAACGTGTGCTCTATCACAGTTGTCTCATCACAGAAGAAGTCTTATTTTCCCCTCAAATCACTCTGTGCAGGCAGTGTGAAGTAACACACACGTGAGCATCCCAGTTAACATGTCCTACAGAACTGACTGCAGCCACCAAAACTCTTCATTCTTCACCCAAAATGATGAATGCCTCCATAACTACAGCACATGCAGTCCCTCAGCATGACAACAATGTGCAGTCAACACAAAACATGTTAAATATAATCTCATACAGTTTGACATAGATCAACTTTGTTACATGTACAGTATATGTTATGATATTTATATTTTGAGTGAAAATTGCAACACCTAAATATCTTATAACATTTTGATGATCTGGAGCACCTCTGCAAATACAATGGTACATGCATGACTGAGCAGATATTTCTCTGAGTCTGTGTAAACTGAAGGAATGTAAGTCACATTAGAATAGTGGCTGTTTCCTAAATGGCAAACATTTTGTTGGAGGTGAACATTGACTAGAAGAAGAATCAATGATTTTCGAATGAAGTGCTGACTGAATGCATTTAGTCCTAAAGCAATGCAAAAGGGAACACTAGTGAAGATATAGTAGCCATTGCACTGAGACAAGTGTGGAAATGACGGGCAGAAACTGTGAGTGCTGAACTGTGAGGTAAGATACTGTGAGTGCTGAACTGTGAGGTAAGATACTGTGAGTGCTGAGCTCTAACCTCACCACAGCTATCTTAAATATCTACAGTTTCACAGCAAAGGGCCACACTAACCAGAAAAGCAGCCATTCACTAATAGGCTGTTGTTTATTGCTCATGTGTGTGTGTGTGTGTGTGTGTGAGAAAGAGACCTTGAAGTGAATGGTGTCTTCTTTACTTGGGGTGGATTTGAAAAGAGAGTGTGTGTGTGTGTGTGTGTGAGAGAAAGAGACCTTGAAGTGGATGGTGTCTGGTTTACTTGGGGTGGGTTTAAAAAGGGTGTGTGTGTGTGTGTGTGTATGTGTGTGTGTGTGTGTGTGTGAGAGAGAGAAAGAGACCTTGAAGTGAATGGTGTCTGCTCTACTTGGGGTGGGTTTGAAATAGAGAGTGTGTGTGTGTGTGTGTGTGTGTGAGAGAGAGAGAAAGAGACCTTGAAGTGAATGATGTCTGGTTTACTTCTGAAGGGTGGCCCTGTGAAGCCTCTTCCAGCCTTCTTCTTCCTCAGTGGAGCCTGGACTCTGTGCTGCACCACAGGGGGGCGCTCTCTCACAGGGTCCTTCACAGCCAGATCCTCTGCCACACACTGCATGCACATTAAACACACAAAATTAGCTCCACCATCAAACAATCACCTCACACACACACACACACACACACACACACAGCAGCTCAACGCTCCAGCCAGTTCCCCAACAGTGCACACCATCACAGAGCACACACACCATCACAGAGCACACACACCATCACAGAACACACACACCATCACAGAGCACACACACCATCACAGAGCACACACACCATCATCACCATCATTCCATTGCTTTCTTGTTTTCTGATTGTTTATGATGAAACACAATGGTTAAGTTTCCCATCTGAACCCCCCACCTCTAGAATGGCTACATAGAGGCACTGGTGCATTCATCTCTCATCACTCATCTCTTATCTCTCATCTCTCATCTCTCATCTCTCATCGCACATCTCTCATCGCTCATCTCTCATCTCTCATCTCTCATCTCTCATCTCTCATCGCTCATCTCTCATCGCTCATCTCTCATCTCTCATCTCTCATCGCTCATCTCTCATCTCTCATCTCTCATCGCTCATCGCTCATCTCTCATCTCTCATCTCTCATCTCTCATCGCTCATCTCTCATCGCTCATCTCTCATCTCTCATCTCTCATCGCTCATCTCTCATCTCTCATCGCTCATCTCTCATCTCTCATCTCTCATCGCTCATCTCTCATCTCTCATCTCTCATCTCTCATCTCTCATCTCTCATCGCTCATCGCTCATCTCTCATCTCTCATCTCTCATCTCTCATCTCTCATCGCTCATCGCTCATCTCTCATCTCTCATCTCTCATCTCTCATCTCTCATCTCTCATCGCTCATCCAGTGGAAACAGCAGAATGTGCAGGGGGACGTGATGTAACCACAGTACTAAAGTGTCAGTGCAGATTCTGTGCAATGGATAGAGGTGTAATGAAGAAATGGTGGGACAGAGAGATAGAGAGACAGACAGAGAGATAGAGAGACAGAGAGAGAGATAGAGAGACAGAGAGAGAGGAGAGAGATGGCGGTGGTAGTGTAGTGGTTAAGGAACCTGGCTAGTGTGCAAGTAGCCTGAAAGGTTGTGGGCTTGAATCCCAGCTGCCACCGTTGTGCTCTAGAGTAAGGCACTTAACCCTAAGCTGCTCTAGGGGAGACTGGCCCTGAACAATTGATAGTTGATGAGTTGTAAGTCGCTTTGGATAAAAGCATCTGCTAAATGCATAAATGTAAATGAGAGAGAGAGAGAGAGAAGGAGGGATAACAAGAGAGGCAGAGATAGAGAAATGGAGGGATAGCAGGAGAGGGACAGAGAGAGATATGGAGTGATACAAATGTGAGGAAAGATGGAGAGATACAGTATATATATAGAGAGAGAGAAACACACACACACACTCACTCACACACGCACACACACAATATCTAATCACCCCAACATCCTCAAGCAGTCACCAGTGCAGCTGTGCACCAGGCTCAGAGTCCCACATCCCCAGCCTTTGGCCTGCACACTCACATCACACACACACACACACACACACACAGATCCACATCATCACACACACACAGATCCACAGCATCACACACACACAGATCCACAGCATCACACACACACAGATCCACAGCATCACACACACACAGATCCACAGCATCACACACACACAGATCCACAGCATCACGCAGCACAGAGAGAAGCACATGTTCCCCTGCTGATCAAATATTACCACGGGGGGGGCGTCTTCCGCAGAAATAGAGTAGAGGCACAATGTGTGCGTGAGTGTGTGTGTGTGTGTGAGGCACAATGTGTGCGTGAGTGTGTGTGTGTGTGTGAGGCACAATGTGTGCGTGAGTGTGTGTGTGTGTGTGAGGCACAATGTGTGCGTGAGTGTGTGTGTGTGTGTGAGGCACAGTTTGGGGGCTGCAGGAACAGTGATAAGCACTTCCCTAGAACAAATCCTTTTCTTGCAACACAGCAATCTCTTTTTATTGCAACTCAATGCTTCTCCTCTGCACACCCATATCCCAAACCCATCAGCTCTGTGTGTGTGTGTGTGTGTGTGTGTGTGTATGTGTGTGTGTGTATGTGTGTGTGTGTGTGTGTGTGTGTGTGTGTGTGTATGTGTGTATGTGTGTGTGTGTGTGTGTGTGTGTGTGTGTGTGTGTGTGTGTGTGTGTGTGTGTGTGTGTGTGTGTGTGTATGTGTGTGTGTGTGTGTGTGTGTGTGTGTGTGTGTGTGTGTGTGTGTGTGTGTGTATGTGTGTGTGTGAGTGTGTGTGTGTGTGTGTGTGTGTGTGTGTGTGTGTGTGTGTGTGTGTGTGTGTGTGTGTGTGTGTGTGTGTGTGTGTGTGTGTGTGTGTGTGTGTGTGTGTGTGTGTGTGTGTGTGTGTGTGTGTGTGTGTGTGCTTCTCCTCTGCGCACTCATATCCCAAACCCATCGGCTCTGAGGACTCAGACTGGGATCTGCTGTGTGTGTGTGTGTGTGTGTGTGTGTGTGAGTGTGTGTGTGTGTGTGTGTCTGTGTGTGTGTGTGTGTGTGAGTGTCTGTCTGTGTGTGTGTGTGTGTGTGTGTGTGTGTGTGTATGGTTACCCCAGTCTCTGGCAGGCTCTCATCTGATCCACTGTCCTCCTCTTCCTCTCCAGTGGAACTCACAGTTTCCTCCTCCGAGGATTCGTCTGACGAGGTGTCACTCATCCCTCTGAGCCCCGCCCTCTGGGGCAGTGTGGGGCGTGTTGTTCTCTCTGAGGTGTCACTCATCCCTCTGAGCCCCGCCCTCTGGGGCAGTGTGGGGCGTGTTGTTCTCTCTGAGGTGTCACTCATCCCTCTGAGCCCCGCCCTCTGGGGCAGTGTGGGGTGTGTTGTTCTCTCTGAGGTGTCTGACATCTAGGGCAGAGAAAAGAGTGCTACTGTCAGAAGGTAATCACTAGAGGCCTCTGGTGTGCTCTCTGAAGTGTAATCACTAGAGGAGGTGTACTGCAGAAGGTAATCACTAGAGGAGGTGTGCAGAAGGTAATCACTAGAGAAAGAGGTACTGTACAGAAGGTAATCACTAGAGGAGGTGTACAGAAGGTAATCACTAGAGGAGGTGTACAGAAGGTAATCACTAGAGGAGGTGTGCAGAAGGTAATCACTAGAGGAGGTGTACAGAAGGTAATCACTAGAGGAGGTGTGCATAAGAATGGACTAAGCAGGTGATACCTGTGGCTTTATTCACTAGAGGAGGTGTACAGAAGGTAATCACTAGAGGAGGTGTGCAGAAGGTAATCACTAGAGGAGGTGTACAGAAGGTAATCACTAGAGGAGGTGTGCAGAAGGTAATCACTAGAGGAGGTGTACAGTAACAGGTAATCACTAGAGGAGGTGTGTGTAGATAATCACTAGTGTATTGGTGTACATATACAGATAAATGAGATTTCATAGAATGGACAAGCATTGATACCTTGGCTTTATTCAGTTGTGCCTGGTCAAAGAGCCAGCATCCTTCATTTGTAAATCTTCAACCTGCTTACAGGTGTGTGTGTGTGTGTTGTTCTTACAGGTATGTGTTGTGTGTGTGTGTGTGTGTGTTGTTCTTACAGGTATGTGTTGTGTGTGTGTGTGTGTGTGTTGTTCTTACAGGTATGTGTTGTGTGTGTGTGTGTGTGTTGTTCTTACAGGTGTGTGTGTATGTGTGTGTTGTTCTTACAGGTGTGTGCTGTGTGTGTGTTGTTCTTACAGGTATGTGTTGTGTGTGTGTGTTGTTCTTACAGGTGTGTGTGTGTATGTGTGTGTTGTTCTTACAGGTGTGTGCTGTGTGTGTGTTGTTCTTACAGGTGTGTGTGTGTGTGTGTATGTGTGTGTTCTTACAGGTATGTGTTGTGTGTGTGTTGTTCTTACAGGTGTGTGTTGTGTGTGTGTTGTTCTTACAGGTGTGTGTGTGTGTGTGTTGTTCTTACAGGTGTGTGTGTGTGTGTGTGTGTTGTTCTTACAGGTGTGTGCTCAACAGCGTGTGCAGGATCCTCTCTCTGTGGCTCCAGATTCTGCAGAAGCTTTTCAAAGCCCTTCCTGTTTCCAATGATCCTCTGGGCTCCTGTGGGTGGGGCCACTGGGATGGGTGGGCTCTGTTTCTGCTTGCGTTTCTCCATAAGCTCCTCCTCCTTCAACAGTTTAGAGATAATCTCCATCCTCCGAGTCCTCTGCCTCTCCTCACACTCTCTACACAGACACACACACACACACAGACACACACACACACACACACACACACACACAGTGTGTTTACATAACAGGCTCCAACCACACAACATATAAATTCGTCCACATGGAAACACAAGGGCAGCATTGGTAGAAGGTGGCGGTCGTACACCATGCGGATCTGTTGGGCTCAATCCAGAGGGCTAAAATATAATCTTCGTCTCTTCAATTTGAAACTGCTGGAAATGAAAAATGCAAATGTGCTAATAAACTACTAAACTGATTTTGTTTTGCTATAACCACAAGACCTCATGATGAAAACAACTACAGAGAGCATGACTTAGGGCTCTATTTCCACGATCATATGCGCATTGTCTAAAGTTGCTTTGGGGGGCGTTCCCGACACAATTTGGTATTTTGACAGCGGGAAAAGTGAACATTGCGCCAGACGCATGGTTCAAAAGGGTTGGTCTTAAAGTACTTCATTAGTCATGGGTGTGTTTTGGGCGTAACACAATTAACCAATCAGGATTTATACTCCCATTCCCTTTAAAAGCCAGCGGCGCATTTTCCATGGTGTGTTGCTATTACGATGGGGAATTTACCCGGAAGAAAGGAGCATTTTTCGATGGAGGAGACCGATCTGCTAGTGCGTGAGGTAAAAGCGTGTGAACAGGTTATCTTCGGGGATGGAAAGAATCCCCCCAAACCTCCACGGGTCAAGGAAGTATGGGAGGAAATATCCTCAGTTGTGTCCTCCGCCTTTGGCAAAAAAAGAACATCCGAAGAGGATAACTTTATAAATTAATAATATTGTGATATACGTGATGTACATTTATATTTCATATTTCCAGGGACTCCATAAGTTTTTTCTCCACATGAAAAACGTTTGTATAAACCCTGCTGTGCGCTCCTGCTTATGAGAAAAGCAGGGTGTGTGTGCATTGTGCATGCTTTCATATCCCAAAGCGCTGTGCGCCGCTAAAATAGCTTTTCAGCAATGCGCAACTGACGACAGACCAGGGTTTTGTTGGTCACTGGCAAATTTAATTTTTGCATCTGGCACGCTTTGCGCCAGACCACACCTCTTCTTTTCGCTGACACACCCGTGACGCCGCTGTGTCATCTGCTATCTAGACAACGGGATTTTGTGCCTGAAAAAATGAACGATGCGTTGGCACAGAATAGTAATGACACCATGAGCATGTCACAAATGCACAGTGCGCCGCGGCATGATAGGGCCCTAGGTCATGTTGTACGAAATTCTCTCATTTTCCTTCCTACCAACAGGGCTATTATTGGAATTCCTCCGAACTTATAAGTAATATAAATTTATAAGTTTATTTATAAGTTTTATTTATAATTTATACATTTATAAGTAATGCTATGTTCCCATTACTGGGTGGATTCATACTGCACAGCAACTCCCCTCCCCCACCTGGGACAGTCTGATCACCTCGCTTTGTTTCTCACCCCGAGGTATTCACTGCTCATCAACCGTGTGAAATCAACAAAATAGAGACCATCAAGGTGTGGCCAGCGGGGGTAGACTCCAGTACTCCTGTACTCCAGGACAGGTTCAAAGACACGGACTGGAGCAGATTTACCTCAGTGGCCACTGAAGGCTCCCATGTGAACATTGACTCTTACACCTACTCAGTATTGGATTACATCAACACCACAATCGACAGTGTTACTACTGAAAAGCAGATCACCACGTACCCAAATCAGAAACCATGGATGAACAAGGAAGTGCAGCTTCTACTGAAGGCACATGACAATGCCTTCAGATCAGGGGACACACAGGCCTACAGTACATCCAGGGCTGACCTGAAGTGGGGCATCAAGAAGGCCAAGCACAGCTACAAGCTGAAGGTGGAGGAACACTTCACTACCTCTGACCCCCGACGCATGTGGCAGGGCATTCAGGCCATATCTGACTACAAGCCCAGCAACTCCACGCAGACAGCCATGGATCTGTCCTTCCTCAACGAGCTAAATGACTTCTATGCTCACAACAAGGATAAGACTGCCATCATCCTCCCCTCTGACGGCCACCATACTCTCACACTCACTGTCACAGATGTCCACAACGCACTGAGCCACATCAACGCCCGTAAGGCCGCTGGACCTGACGGCATTCCCGGACATGTGCTGAGAGCTGGGCAGCTTGCAGGGGTCTTCACAGATATCTTCAACAGGTCCCTGGCCCAGGCAGCTGTACCAGCATGCTTCAAGACCACCTCCATAGTGCCAGTGCCGAAACACTCATCACCTACGTGTTTGAATGACTACCGCCCTGTAGCACTCACGCCCATAGTGATGAAGTGCTTTGAACGACTGGTCCTGGCACACCTCAAGAAATGCTTGCCCCCCACACTGGACCCTCACCAATTTGCCTACAGAAGCACAGAAGATGCGATATCCACAGCGCTTCATTGTGTGCTCTCACACTTGGACAACAAGAATGCATCTGCAAGAATGCTGTTTGTTGACTTCAGCTCAGCATTTAACAGTCATCCCCTCCAAGTTAATCGCCAAACTCGCCGACCTTGGAATCAGCAACCCCATCTGCAACTGGATCATGGACTTCCTGACCAACAGACCCCAGTTTGTTAGGTCAGGCCAGAACCACCCTGTCACTGAGCACCTGTGCACCACAAGGCTGTGTGCTATCCCCATTCCTCTACTCCCTTTTCACCCATGACAGGCCTGCGTATGGATCCAACTCCATCACCAAGGAACTCATTGTGGACTTCAGGAAAGAGAAGGGAAACACCCACGACCCCATCCACATCAATGGTATGGCTGTGGAACATGTCTCCAGCTTCAAATTCTTGGGGACCCACATCTCCGAGGACCTGTCCTGGTCGACCAACACCTCAAGCCTGATCAAGAAGGCCCACCAGGCCCTCTTCTTCCTAAGGAAACTAAAGAAAAACCACCTGTCCACTGGCATCCTGAGCAATTTCTACCGCTGTGCGATTGAGATCCTGACTAACTGTGTGACAGTTTGGTGTGGAAATTGCTCTGTCACTGGTCGCAAGGCTCTGCAGCGAGTGGTGAAAACTGCTCAGAGAATCACAGGGACTCCACTTCCTGCCATTGAGGATGTCCATAGGGAAAGATGTCTGTGGCGGGCACGCAGCAATCTGAAGGACACCTCTCATCCTGCCAACAAACTGTTTCAACTCCTCCCCTCCAGAAGGCGCTACAGGAGCCTTCAGACTAAAACCACCAGGTTCAGGAACAGCTTCTTCCCCACAGCCGTCACACTACTGAACTCTGTCCCCCACTGAACCTCACACTCTGCTGCTATAGCTATGCTGCTAAAGCCCTTGGACTGCACATCTGTACATCTGTATATACTTAATACATCTGTACATCTGTATCTACTTAATACATCTGTACATAACTATCTCTATAGCACATCTGTATATTACCCTTACATGTATATTGCTCTTCTGCCTATTTATTATTACTACTCTTATCTGTATATAATTTGCTGTTTAACTGTACATGCTGCATACTGTATATACTGTACTTGCTGCTCTTTGCACTTCTGATTAGATGCCAAACTGCATTTCGTTACCTGTATTTATACATGTGTAATGACAATAAAGTTTAATCTAATCTAATCTAATCTAATCTACTGGACTCAGTTCTCATGCATTCTGCATCCTCAGGCTTTTGTTCATGTACTACAACTACATGCCTTTTGTTCATATACTCCATAGACTCCATGAGACTTATAGTTCTGCTGTGAAGAAGCTGGCATTGGCATGCCTGGATAGCTTAAACGAAAATAATATCCAGGAAACCTTCCAGTCAGGCTTTAGAGCTAATCATAGTACAGTCTCCTTATCTCCTCTGATAATCCTATTGGATCTTAGTGCTGCATTTGACACTATTGACCATGGTATCCTACTACACAGACTTGAACACATGATAGGCATCAAAGACTCTGCATTAGCCTGGTTCGAATTGTACCTCTCTGATCGCTACCAGTTTGTACAAGCTCATAATGAGTCATCATCCCACACCAAAGTAAAGTTTGGTGTACCACAAGGCTCAGTGCTAGGGCCCCTGTTATTCTCCCTGTACATGTTACCTTTAGGATCTGTTATAAGGAAACAAGGCATTACTTTCTACTGCTATGCTGATGACACCCAGTTTAACGTTTCCATGAAGCCTAATGACTATATGCCAATAACTAAACTTGATGCCTGTCTCCAAGACAATAAAATCTGGATGACTAATAATGACTCTGACTCTGATAAAATTGAAGTTATGATGATCAGCCCTAAACAGCTGAATAATATTCTACCTCAGTGGCCTTTCACTGTCATGTAACACAAAAGTTAAAGACCTCAGGGTAATTATTGACCAGGACCTCTCCCTAAATAGTCATTTAAAACATATTTCAAAACACACCTTTTTTTCCACATACGAAATATTGCTAAGGTTAAAAATGCCCTATCCTTTGAGGATGCTGAAAAATTAATACATGCATTTATTACTTCCAGGCTTGATTATTGCAATGCTCTGTTCTCTGGGTGTAGTAATACCTGTATCAAAAACCTACAGCTAACATAAAATGCTGCAGCCCGAACACTCACCAGGACTAAAAAATATGTACACATCTTTCCTATCCTTGCTTCCTTATATTGGCTCTTTATTAAAAGTCGCATCCATTTTAAAATGCCCCTCCTAACCTACAAAGGCCTAAATGGCCATGCTCCAACATATATTAAATACTTACTTGTCCCTTACCACCCTCCTAGAAACCTAAGATCCCAAAATGCTGGTCTTCTTGTAATTCCCCCCCCACACACACACACACACACATCTGACAAGCGGACACACTCTCAGTAGACCTAAAACCTTCCTCTTTACTGTTTCCCATAGTTAGGGATGGTGTATGGCAAATCATCACTTTTACCCTCTCTCTCTCTTTCCCCTCTCTCCCCATATTTATATATATATTTATATACACATATGTATCCACAAATGACACATTTGCTCACTGATGTGTGAGCCTGGCCTAATTCTTTTGCTTCATCTGTCCACAATTATCTCTGCTGATTGTCATCCATGCCTCCTTCCGGCGGACTCCTCTCACCCTCCCCTCCTGAGTGGACTACAACCGACACTAAGGGAGGACCATGCCAGGACTGACTCTCCATCATAGAGGCCCTTTCTAGAAGCCCATGCCAGGACCGACTCTCCATCATTGAGGCCCTTTCTAGACGCCCATTCCAGGACTGACTCTCCATCATAGAGGCCCTTTCTAGACACCCATGCCAGGACTGACTCTCCATCATTGAGGCCCTTTCTAGACGCCCATGCCAGGACTGACTCTCCATCATAGAGGCCCTTCCTAGACGCCCATGCCAGGGCCGACTCTCCATCATAGAGGCCCTTTCTAGACGCCCATGCCAGGACTGACTCTCCATCATTGAGGCCCTTTCTAGACGCCCATGCCAGGACTGACTCTCCATCATAGAGGCCCTTTCTAGACGCCCATGCCAGGACTGACTCTCCATCATAGAGGCCCTTTCTAGACGCCCATGCCAGGACTGACTCTCCATCATAGAGGCCCTTTCTAGACGCCCATGCCAGGACTGACTCTCCATCATAGAGGCCCTTTCTAGACGCCTATGCTAGGACTGACTCTCCATCATTGAGGCCCTTTCTAGACGCCCATGCCAGGACTGACTCTCCATCATAGAGGCCCTTTCTAGACGCCCATGCCAGGACTGACTCTCCATCATTGAGGCCCTTTCTAGACGCCCATGCCAGGACTGACTCTCCATCATAGAGGCCCTTTCTAGACGCCCATGCCAGGACTGACTCTCCATCATAGAGGCCCTTTCTAGACGCCCATGCCAGGACTGACTCTCCATCATAGAGGCCCTTTCTAGACGCCCATGCCAGGACTGACTCTCCATCATAGAGGCCCTTTCTAGACGCCCATGCCAGGACTGACTCTCCATCATAGAGGCCCTTTCTAGACGCCCATGCCAGGACTGACTCTCCATCATAGAGGCCCTTTCTAGACGCCCATGCTAGGACTGACTCTCCATCATTGAGGCCCTTTCTAGACGCCCATGCTAGGACTGACTCTCCATCATTGAGGCCCTTTCTAGACGCCCATGCTAGGACTGACTCTCCATCATTGAGGCCCTTTCTAGACGCCCATGCTAGGACTGACTCTCCATCATTGAGGCCCTTTCTAGACGCCCATGCTAGGACTGACTCTCCATCATTGAGGCCCTTTCTAGACGCCCATGTCAGGACCCACTCCTCTTCCCTGAGGCTTTGTGACTGACCCCCCTCACAATGGCACCGTCAAATGGACCCTTATTGTTACCTCCATGACCCATCTCACTCCTTTAATTTTAACACTATGTCTGGCCGCTGGTACATTGTCCAGCCATAATTCCCTATAACCACCTATGGACTGACTACCAAGTAATGTAAAGTGGGATAATACTTTGGAACTATTATGAACCTTAGCTAAAACCATAGACAACTTGTAGTCTATCATGGTACCTACTATTTGTAATTTTCCTGCATGACCCCTGATAGTTGAGTCAGCCCCTTGAGTCGTGGATCTTCCTAGACTAACTAAACATAAGGGAGTTTTTCCTGCCCCTGTTGCTCTTGGGTGCTCCTTCTGTAAAGCGGCATGAGACAATACTATTGTAACAGGTGCTGTAGAAATGAGGTTGGAGCGTGTGTGTGTGTGTGTGTGTTTTAACTGTGTCCATCACAGGTGTCAGCACGACTGGGGTAAATATACAAGTAGCGGGCTGGAGGTTGGAGTGTGTGTGTGTGTGTGTGTGTGTGTTGTGTTAGAGACTGACCGTTTGTTTTGCTGCTGCTTGTCCAGTACTCTCTGCAGGTGGAGTTGTCGGGTGGTGTTGCTGTCCTCCATCAGTAGAGCTTCTGTCTGCTGTCCTGTCTGACGGCCAGTCCTCTGAGCCTGGGCATGAGCACGAGCCCTCTGCACACGCATCGCCTCCTACACACACACACACACACACACACACACACACACACAGATATCACACACAATCTAATTCTTGAATTTAGATCTCAGCTCAGGGTAAGAATCTGTGTGTATGTTTGTGTATGTGTGTGTGTGTGTGTGTTACCTGTGAACTGTGATGCTGTTCTTTAGGATGAGCTGTGTGAATATGTGTGTCTGTGTTTGTGTGTGTGTGTGTGTGTTACATGTGACGCTGTGATGCTGTTCTTTAGGGTAAGCTGTGTGTGTGTGTGTGTGTACGTGTGTGTGTTACCTGTGACGCTGTAATGCTGTTCTTTAGGGTGAGCTGTGTGTGTGTGTGTGTGTGTGTTACCTGTGACGCTGTGATGCTGTTCTTTAGGGTGAGCTGTGTGTGTGTATGTGTGTGTGTGTGTGTGTTACCTGTGACGCTGCAATGCTGTTCTTTAGGGTGAGCTGTGTGTGTGTGTGTGTGTGTGTGTGTGTTACCTGTGATGCTGTAATGCTGTTCTTTAGGGTGAGCTGTGTGTGTGTGTGTGTGTGTGTGTGTGTGTTACCTGTGATGCTGTAATGCTGTTCTTTAGGGTGAGCTGTGTGTGTGTGTGTGTGTGTGTGTGTGTGTGTGTGTGTGTGTGTTACCTGTGATGCTGTAATGCTGTTCTTTAGGGTGAGCTGTGTGTGTGTGTGTGTGTGTGTGTGTGTGTGTTACCTGTGATGCTGTAATGCTGTTCTTTAGGGTGAGCTGTGTGTGTGTGTGTGTGTGTGTGTGTGTTACCTGTGATGCTGTAATGCTGTTCTTTAGGGTGAGCTGTGTGTGTGTGTGTGTGTGTGTGTGTGTGTGTGTGTGTGTGTGTGTGTTACCTGTGATGCTGTAATGCTGTTCTTTAGGGTGAGCTGTGTGTGTGTGTGTGTGTGTGTGTGTGTGTGTGTGTGTGTGTGTGTGTGTGTGTGTGTGTGTGTGTGTGTGTGTGTTACATGTGACGCTGTGATGCTGTTCTTTAGGGTTTGCTGTGTGTGTGTGTGTGTGTGTGTGTGTGTGTGTGTGTGTGTGTGTTACCTGTGACGCTGTAATGCTGTTCTTTAGGGTGAGCTGTGTGTGTGTGTGTGTGTGTTACCTGTGACGCTGTGATGCTGTTCTTTAGGGTGAGCTGTGTGTGTGTGTGTGTGTGTGTGTGTGTGTTACCTGTGACGCTGTAATGCTGTTCTTTAGGGTGAGCTGTGTGTGTGTGTGTGTGTCTGTGTGTGTGTGTGTGTGTGTGTGTGTGTGTTACCTGTGACGCTGTTATGCTGTTCTTTAGGGTGAGCTGTGTGTGTGTGTGTGTGTGTGTGTGTGTGTGTTACCTGTGATGCTGTAATGCTGTTCTTTAGGGTGAGCTGTGTGTGTGTGTGTGTGTGTGTGTGTGTGTTACCTGTGATGCTGTAATGCTGTTCTATAGGGTGTGAGCTGTGTGTGTGTGTGTGTGTGTGTGTGTGTGTGTGTGTGTGTGTGTGTGTGTGTGTGTGTGTGTGTGTGTGTTACCTGTGATGCTGTAATGCTGTTCTTTAGGGTGAGCTGTGTGTGTGTGTGTGTGTGTGTGTGTGTTACCTGTGATGCTGTAATGCTGTTCTTTAGGGTGAGCTGTGTGTGTGTGTGTGTGTGTGTGTGTGTGTGTTACCTGTGATGCTGTAATGCTGTTCTTTAGGGTGAGCTGTGTGTGTGTGTGTGTGTGTGTGTGTGTGTGTGTGTGTGTGTGTGTTACCTGTGATGCTGTAATGCTGTTCTTTAGGGTGAGCTGTGTGTGTGTGTGTGTGTGTGTGTGTGTGTGTGTTACCTGTGATGCTGTAATGCTGTTCTTTAGGGTGAGCTGTGTGTGTGTGTGTGTGTGTGTGTGTGTGTGTGTGTGTGTGTGTGTGTGTTACCTGTGATGCTGTAATGCTGTTCTTTAGGGTGAGCTGTGTGTGTGTGTGTGTGTGTGTGTGTGTGTGTGTGTGTGTGTGTGTGTGTGTTACCTGTGATGCTGTAATGCTGTTCTTTAGGGTGAGCTGTGTGTGTGTGTGTGTGTGTGTGTGTGTGTGTGTGTGTTACCTGTGATGCTGTAATGCTGTTCTTTAGGGTGAGCTGTGTGTGTGTGTGTGTGTGTGTGTGTGTGTGTGTGTGTGTGTGTGTGTGTGTGTGTGTTACCTGTGATGCTGTAATGCTGTTCTTTAGGGTGAGCACAGCATCAGTTCTTCTCTTCATCTCCACTCTACTCCTTTCCTCTTTTTCTGCATCCATGCGCTGAATCCTAAGCAACAGGGACACACACACACACACACACACCCTCATCAGGGACACACACACACTCATCAGGGACACACACACACCCATCAGGGACACACACACCATCATCAGGGACACACACACCCTCATTAGGGACACACACACCATTATTAGCGACACACACACCCTTATTAGGGACACACACACCGTTATTAGGGACACACACACCCTTATGTGGACCAGTTTTCCATGCGGTTACTTGTGTGTGCATGTCTGTGTGTGTGTATGTCTGTGTGTGTATGTGTGTGTGCATGTCTGTGTGTGTGTATGTCTGTTTATGTGTGTGTGTGTGTGTGTGTGTGTGTGTGTGTGTGTGTGTGTGTACACTACCTGTTAATGGTTTCCTGTATGTAGTGTGAAGCCTTGCGTTGGCTGATCCTGCTCTGCTCGTGAGCGTGGAGTTGTGCAGCCTGCTCCTGGTCTTCCAAAGCCTTCTGCTTACTGTCTCACACACACACACACACACACACACACACACACACCTGAATCGTTTGTCTTGATTTTAAGTGTGTGTGTGTTACACTCCTGTTGTATTCTCCTATGGTGTGCCATGGTTGTGGTCTTCTCCCGGTGGAGATGGTGTGTGTGTGTGTGTGTGTGTGTGTGTGTGTGTGTGTGTGTGTCTTACACTCTCTCCTGCTGTCTTCTCCTGTGATGGGCCCTGGATGTGGTTTTCTCCCGGTTTACTTGTCTCTCCTGGTTCTTCTGTTTGTTCTCCTTCTGAATATCACACACACCTGCCATCTGCTCCTCCACCTCACACAGCTCCAGCCTACATACACACACACACACACACACACACCACACTATGTGAGTCATGGGCCATTAAGCAGCTTTTGACAAAAGTATTCCTGTCATTTGCAGTGAGCAGCAAGCAGAACTACAAGAATAGCTCTGATCTCTAGCAGCCAATGGGAACGCACCAGTCTGATCTCTGGAAACGAGTGGGAAGTTAGCCCTGATAGGCTAACCAGTCTGAAAGGTACACCAGTCTGATAGGCTAACCAGTCTGAAAGGTACACCAGTCTGATAGGCTAACCAGTCTGATAGGCTAACTAGTCTGACAGGTTAACCAGTCTGATAGGCTAACTAGTCTGATAGGCTAACCAGTCTGAAAGGCTAACCAGTCTGAAAGGTACACTAGTCTGAAAGACACACCAGTCTGATAGGCTAACTAGTCTGAAAGGCTAACCAGTCTGAAAAGCACACCAGTCTGATAGGCTAACCAGTCTGAAAGACACACCAGTCTGATAGGCTAACTAGTCTGATAGGCTAACCAGTCTGAAAGGCTAACCTGTCTGATAGGCTAACTAGTCTGAAAGACACACTAGTTTGATAGGCTAACCAGTCTGAAAGTCTAACCAGTCTGATAGGCTAACTAGTCTGAAAGACACACCAGTCTGATAGGCTAACTAGTCTGATAGGCTAACTAGTCTGAAAGGCTAACCTGTCTGATAGGCTAACTAGTCTGAAAGACCCACTAGTCTGATAGGCTAACCAGTCTGAAAGTCTAACCAGTCTGATAGGCTAACTAGTCTGAAAGACACACCAGTATTATAGGCTAACCCGTCTGATAGGCACACCAGTCTGATAGGCTAACTAGTCTGAAAGGCTAACCAGTCTGAAAGACGCACCAGTCTGATTGGCTAACTAGTCTGAAAGACGCACCAGTCTGATAGGCTAACTAGTCTGAAAGACGCACCAGTCTGATAGGCTAACCTGTCTGATAGGCACACCAGTCTGATAGGCTAACTAGTCTAAAAGGCTAACCAGTCTGATTGGCTAACCAGTCTGAAAGACGCACCAGTCTGATTGGCTAACTAGTCTGAAAGACGCACCAGTCTGATAGGCTAACCAGTCTGAAAGACACACCAGTCTGATAGGCTAACTAGTCTGAAAGGCTAACCAGTCTGATTGGCTAACCAGTCTGAAAGACGCACCAGTCTGATTGGCTAACTAGTCTGAAAGACGCACCAGTCTGATAGGCTAACTAGTCTGAAAGACGCACCAGTCTGATAGGCTAACTTGTCTGATAGGCTAAGGGTTAGGGTTAGGGTTACACATGCTGCAGTACAAATAGATAGCTTTCCGGGAGCTACATTTTATCGTTTGAGGGGGGTCATACAGAAACTGCAGCCTCATACAGATGTTAAGGTGGTAGTTTTGGCAGCTGGTTTGAACCACTGTTTGCTGGGCAGTGAGGCCACCACCATTTGGAAGCAGCTCCAAGCAACATTGAAGACATTCAACATTGTTCCTTTTGCTAAATTATATGTGCCTTTGATTAATTTATCTGATAGACTACCAGTGCAAGCCCAGACCCTTTTAAAAGCACTGAACACCATGATTACTACAAAATGTAATTCCCTTCCAAAGATTCCAGATCATCAATTCATAGTGGGAGCAAGAGATCCAGTCCATTGGCAGACAAATACAGCCAAACACATTTTAGATATATGGACTGAGAGTTTAAACTTGTGACGGGGGTAAGGACTAATAACCCACCCCCAACATTAGTTAATATCTGTAACTTGGCTACCACTTTTGCTTTGAATAATAGTGAGATAGAGGTCCTCGAAAAAGGCCTCACCTTTATTCCTACACCTACACAATATAATAGACCCCAGCTTTTTAAAGATCTTCATGCCTACCATAGGAGACTACAACTATTGTATTTCTTTGATTTTGAAATGAATGAGCAGGAATGTGCACTCCAGGATCCTTCTACTTGTGAACCCCCTTCTTCTGCCATCTGCCATGAAATTAAAACTTTCATTAAAAGGGATCAACGGTCAACACACGGGGTACAGAGGGAGGAGCCTCCACAAAATTTGACTCCGCCCCAAGCACTGGCCTTAAGGCATTTGGCTCAAAGATCAGAACTGATCATAAAACAATGATCATCATCAAATTGTCATCCAGGATAGGGCTCATTACCTCCAGGATGCGTACAGACATCTTCATAACACAGAACATTATAGTAAATTAGATCATTCTCTCCAACTGAACACACGGGACATGATGATACCTATCTTACAGACATTACAGGATAAAGGTTATATTACAAATAAACAATTTTGGTATTTATGTGGACCTGATATACCGAAGCTGAGGTACTTCTATCTATTACCAAAGATCCATAAACATCCAAGCACTTGGCCTGTCCCACATAAAATTCTAGCAGGGAGGCCAATAGTGAGCGATACTGGATCTCATAGGGTGGCTAAGTATATAGATACATTTCTTAACCCACTATCACAACGGCATAGCAGTTTTATTAAGGACACATATGACTTGGAAATAGAAAAATAGGAAATAGGAAAATATGTGTTCCCACAGAGGCCTTCCTATTTACAGTGGATATATCTCTGTATACAAATATTCAAACAGAACTTGGGATGCAAGCAGTTAAAGATGTGTTCCTCCAGTTTCCAGATCCCTCTAGACCGGATGAGGACATTTTGCATTTATTGTATCTAGGCCTGACTAGGAATGACCTATTTTTTAATGGGGAGCATTTCTTACAGATACAGTGTACAGCAATGGGAAAGACCTTTGCACCTTCCTATGCAAACTTATACATGGCTTCCTGGGAAGCTACGGCCTTGGCTAAATGTAAAATTAAGTGTTAATTGATTGATTGATTGCTTAATGAATGTGCTCCCAATTATTGGGGATTCCCATCAGGTGTGAGTCATGTGACTATGCCATGTGCCTATTTAAGTTGCACCTGCACAAATAAACATTGATTTGTGTGTTCTCACAGCAACTTGTGTTCAAGCATGTTTCTTTAGCCAGTATCTAGTTAAGCTCTGTTTAACATTAAGCCTCACACATATTTGAGGTTCCTGGACATATCTTTGGGATTTGGACAGGTACACAGCAAGAGTTTGGGGATTTTACACAGGTCTTAAATTCCCATCACAAGACCATTAAAGTGACTTTCCACAATCATTTGTCCTCTATTGAATTTATAGATACTGAGGTATTTTTCGTCCACAGAAAAAATGGGACTAAAACATTGGCCTCAAGGGTCCACTTCAAAACGACGGACACCCATGCCTTACTGCATAAGGCCTTATTTCATCGTAAACATAACTTTAAGGGAATAGTTAAATCCCAACTCATTCGCTATAGGTGGATTTGTACATTTGAATATGATGTAGAGCATGCCACCCAGACACTTTTTAAGGTACTGAGGAATAGAGGATACTCCCGGAGATTCTTGAGGAGCATTAAGGCAGAGGTTAAATGGACCTTTCAGCTGAGGGAAACTCCACAGGAACCTAGACTGGTACATAATATCCCATTTGTTCAAACATATGCACCCCACTGGCATGGGAGGAACCTGACATAATATGAGGGTGAGATTGTCACAGCACCTCTCAGCTATACGCAATGACAATGGCAACACAACCTTGTATACGCATTTTAAACAGCATCCCATAGAGAGACTGTCTATTGTTGGATTACAATCCAACAGATTGTGGACCACACAACAGAGACAAAAAATGGAGAGGTGGTGGATTCATAAATTACACACAATAGACCGATGGGGACTTCATGAAAGATACTGAGACAACGCTCATAGTGTAGGGGTATGCACCCTGTCTGATATCCAGAAGGTGGTGAGATCGATCCTGGATGGGAACGAAGAAAGCCTGCTTTTACCTGCTTTCTCTGGTGGATTTACGTTGTCCTCCACCAACATCTATATTGAAGCTTACCCCGGGTCAACCTGATCCTTTGATTGAAGCTTACCCCGGGTCAACCTGATCCTTTGATTGAAGCTTACCCCGGGTCAACATCCTTTGATGGGAGCTTACCCCGGGTCAACCTCCTTTGAATGATTTCCCCCTTGACTGGCTCTTGATATCTTCTTCTCTGATCCTTACCCTAACCTTACCCTAACCTTAACCCATAATCTGATCCTTACCCTAACCTTACCCTAACCTTAACCCATAATCTGATCCTTACCCTAACCTTACCCTAACCTTAACCCATAATCTGATCCTTACCCTAACCTTACCCTAACCTTACCCTAACCTTAACCCATAATCTGATCCTTACCCTAACCTTAACCCATAATCTGATCCTTACCCTAACCTTACCCTAACCTTAACCCATAATCTGATCCTTACCATAATCTTACCCTAACCTTAACCCTAACTCTGATCCTTACCCTAATCTTAACCCTAACTCTGATCCTTACCCTAATCTTAACCTTAACTTTGATCCTAACCCTAACCTTAACCTTAGCCTTTATACCAAATTAGCCTTAATATCACAAATATTGAAGTAAATATATGTTGGCCTGCTTCCAAGTAGCTCAAGTTTTTATTCTTTTGAAGGAACAGGCTTGTCATGGTAAGAGTCTGGGGTTCGTACCCTGCTTGACCTATAGACAAAACGCATAGAGGTCCCTTTCCAAGTAACCCCAGTCTTCTGTGTTTTTAACTCTTTACAGGCCTGTCATGGCAAGGATCACGGCTTTGTACCCTGTCCGACCTATAGACAAAATACATGTAGTCCAAGTTCCTGTAGCTAGTGCCCTAAAGGACATTTGTCCATATAAGAAAGCTGACTACATACATAATAGCTAACCAGTCTGATAGGCTATCTAGTCTGAAAAGCACACCAGTCTGATAGGCTAACTAGTCTGAAAAGCACACCAGTCTGATTGACTAACTAGTCTGAAAAGCACACCAGTCTGATAGGCTAACTAGTCTGAAAAGCACACCAGTCTGATTGACTAACTAGTCTGAAAAGCTAACCAGTCCGATAGGCTAACTAGTCTGATTGACTAACCAGTCTGAAATACACACCAGTCTGATAAGCTAACTAGTCTGAAAGGCTAACCCTCATGGCCTCATGGGCTTGCCTAAAGGAGAAACACAGGAAGCTAAGAAGCTAACCAGTGTGTAGCTAGCCCAGGTTCTTGGGTTCCATTCCCAACCCTTCTCTCTCTCACACACACACACACACACACACACTCAACTCCTCTTACTACTGTCCTTCTCTCTCTCTCACACACACACACACACACACTCAACTCCTCTTACTACTGTCCTTATCTCTCACACACACACTCAACTCCTCTTACTACTGTCCTTCTCTCTCACACACACACACAACTCCTCTTACTACTGTCCTTCTCTCTCTCACACACACACACACACACACAAACACACACACACACACACACTCAACTTCTCTTACTATTGTCCTTCTCTCTCACACACACACACACACACACTCAACTCCTCTTACTACTGTCCTTCTCTCTCTCTCTCTCACACACACACACACACTCAACTCCTCTTACTACTGTCCTTCTCTCTCACACACACACACACACACACACACTCAACTCCTCTTACTACTGTCCTTCTCTCTCTCTCACACACACACACACACACACTCAACTCCTCTTACTACTGTCCTTCTCTCTCACACACACACACTCAACTCCTCTTACTACTGTCCTTCTCTCTCACACACACACACTCACACTCAACTTCTCTACTACTGTCCTCTCTAAAAGCAAAAAGCCCCAACACACACACACACACACACACACACACAGTTCCTACTTACTATGTCTTGAACAGACTGAATTCATGACTTTCTAGCAATTCCACAACCAATACACACACACATACACACCCTGGTCACACACATACACACACACACACACACACACACACACTCATAGGCATGCGAGTGTGTGTATTTGTGTGTGCACGTGTTTGTGTGTGTGTGTGTGTGTGAGTGAGTGAGTGAGTGAGTGAGTGAGTGAGTGTGTGTGTGTTTGAGTGAGTGAGTGTGTGTGTGTGTGTGTGTGTGTTACTCACTCATGCTCCCTTAAGGCCATGGAGATGAGAGCCTGCATTTCTTCTTCCCTGTGGAGTTGCTCACACACACACTTGTGCTGGGCTCGCAGATGGAACACCCCAACACTGTGGGGGGGGGGGGGGATAAGAGAGAGAGAGAGAGAGAGAGAGTTGTAATGAGTAAAGAGAGAGAGTTGAATGCACTGCTCTGCTTGAATGATGGACATTATGTATACATACACATATATATACATATATTGATGAAATACCTTTATCTGTATGTGTGCATGAATGCCACTTCAGCATATATTCCCCCATAACAATAATTTTGCCCTGTTTCAACTGTTGATATGTTGCCTTTGCACTATTCTCTATCAAAAAGGCTTCCACGATTTGAAAATAATAGTATTCTGTTTCTATTGCCATTTTACCAACTGTCCCAACTTTTGGGTTTGTCACTTCTTTTGTATTATTTGCTTCAGTTATTGTGTTTGTCTACACTAGCATCACACACACACACACACACACACAACTGCTTCCAAAGGATTTAGCTTCTGTCGAGAAGCACCCTTTCTATATTGTACCAAACTAAATTCAGGATTGTATTGCCATTTTGCACATTGGGATGATTCTGTACATATTAAAGGAGTTATTTTCATGTCGAATGGCCATATTCAAAATCATTATAAAGTTTCCCAAGTCTTAGTGCAGAGTTTAAAAAACCAAACACAAAGACTATGTTCATGTCAAGATGAGATCATTTATAGAGGAATTTTGAGGGCATTTGTGTACATGTGTGTGCACCTCTACATTGCACATTTTGTACTTTCACATTATTAATAAACTGTGACTTTTATACAGAAATCTTATCTCTTTCTGTGTTTAAGAAGTACTACATGAAAAGATTTTGATTGCAATTGATTGTGTTCGTTGAAAATTCATTGTTATATACCGGCCCCCCTGAAATAGCTTTGGCCACCCCTGGCCCCCCCAAGTAAAAAAGTCTGACTCCGTCACTAGCGCCATTTATACTATATAGCCATGCTAGCGCCATTTATACTATATAGCCAGGCTAGTGCCATTTATACTATATAGCCAGGCTAGTGCCATTTATATTATATAGCCAGGCTAGTGCCATTTATACTATATAGCCACGCTAGCGCCATTTATACTATATAGCCAGGCTAGCGCCATTTATACCATATAGCCAGGCTAGTGCCATTTATATTATATAGCCAGGCTAGTGCCATTTATACTATATAGCCACGCTAGCGCCATTTATACTATATAGCCACGCTAGCGCCATTTATACTATATAGCCAGGCTAGCGCCATTTATACTATATAGCCAGGCTAGTGCCATTTATACTATATAGCCAGGCTAGTGCCATTTATATTATATAGCCACGCTAGTGCCATTTATATTATATAGCCACGCTAACGCCATTTATACTATATAGCCAGGCTAGTGCCATTTATACTATATAGCCACGCTAGTGCCATTTATACTATATAGCCACGCTAGCGCCATTTATACTATATAGCCACGCTAGCGCCATTTATACTATATAGCCACGCTAGCGCCATTTATACTATATAGCCAGGCTAGCGCCATTTATACCATATAGCCAGGCTAGTGCCATTTATATTATATAGCCAGGCTAGTGCCATTTATACTATATAGCCACGCTAGCGCCATTTATACTATATAGCCAGGCTAGTGCCATTTATACTATATAGCCAGGCTAGTGCCATTTATACTATATAGCCACGCTAGCGCCATTTATACTATATAGCCACGCTAGCGCCATTTATAGTATATAGCCACGCTAGCGCCATTTATACTATATAGCCAGGCTCGAGCCATTTATACCATATAGCCAGGCTAGTGCCATTTATATTATATAGCCAGGCTAGTGCCATTTATACTATATAGCCACGCTAGCGCCATTTATACTATATAGCCAGGCTAGCGCCATTTATACTATATAGCCAGGCTAGTGCCATTTATACTATATAGCCAGGCTAGTGCCATTTATATTATATAGCCACGCTAGTGCCATTTATATTATATAGCCACGCTAACGCCATTTATACTATATAGCCAGGCTAGTGCCGTTTATACTATATAGCCACGCTAGTGCCATTTATATTATATAGCCACGCTAACGCCATTTATACTATATAGCCAGGCTAGTGCCATTTATACTATATAGCCAGGCTAGTGCCATTTATACTATATAGCCACGCTAGTGCCATTTATATTATATAGCCACGCTAACGCCATTTATACTATATAGCCAGGCTAGTGCCATTTATACTCTATAGCCAGGCTAGCGCCATTTATACTATATAGCCACGCTAGCGCCATTTATACTATATAGCCACACTAGCACCATTTATACTATATAGCCACGCTAGCGCCATTTATATTATATAGCCAGGCTAGTGCCATTTATACTATATAGCCAGGCTAGTGCCATTTATACTATATAGCCAGGCTAACGCCATTTATACTATATAGCCAGGCTAGTGCCATTTATACTATATAGCCAGGCTAGCGCCATTTATACTATATAGCCACGCTAGCGCCATTTATACTATATAGCCAGGCTAACGCCATTTATACTATATAGCCACGCTAGCAGCATAGATATTTATACCCCATAAAAAGCACAAAGTACAAAGGCATGTGTAGTGCATGTCAGTGAGATATTTGTCTGTGTGGGTCTCATACTTAGACTAATGGGTGAGTATTTGGAGTCCTGTTACTCACATGTTGTACTGCAGAAGGAAACGCTCAATATTCACTTCATAGTTTTACTTTGTACTCTTTCTGTCGCGCAGATGAACGTGACAGTGTATTCCACATGCCTAAGTAGCGGAGTAGTTGCCTTAATTCATTCGACAAAACAAAAATCTACATGTTATTGGTGCTTGACGGATGCTAGATTTAAGCCCTGTGTGTGTGTGTGTGTGTGTGTGTGTGTGTGTGTGTGTGTGTGTGTGTGTATTCCACCTGTTCTCCTGCTGTGTCTCTCTCTCAAGGAGCTCCTCCAGTGCCTCTCTTTCACCCTGCAGTTCAGACATCCGTAGGCAACACACTCTTAGCTCCTCTCTACAACACACACACACACAAATATATCAGATCACACATGTTGGTTTAACTGTTACACACGTCGTCTTCATTGACGTTGGTTTAGCTATTACACACGTTGTCTTCAAAGACATTGGATTGGCTTTTACATGTATATGTATATGTATATATATATATATATATATTGGATTCTAGGAAAACCCTTCACACTTATCCAGGCAAGAGGGAAAATGTGTTGAATGGCAATATTTTGTAGAAATTGGGTTGTCATTAAATTATTGTCATTAAAATTCTGATCAATCTTTAAACCTGTTTTTCTCAACCAATGAGCTGATTTGGGGTCATTATAACATTTGATACAGACAAGGTAAACAAATAATAAAAGCAGATTTGAAAAGGACAACATATCTAACAGCAAAAAAACAATGTCAGACATGTCATACACATCTTTATTATGGTAAAGACCTGCCAAATTCATGTTAACACATCCAATGCAATGTTACCCAGACCATGACATGTTTGAACACATCTTCACTCAACATAGGATAAGATGTAGTTTTGGCACATTTGGAATCCCATACAAAAATCTCCACCTTTTCAGTCAAATGTGTCAGAACACTATGTGGGTACCTGCAGCTGATATTAAAACAGCAATGTTGTCTCTCTGTGTGTGTCTCTGTATGTAAGTGTGTGTGTGTTTGTGTGTGTGTGTGTGTGTGTGTTGATTTCTACAGCTGATATTAAAACAGGCACATTGTTACAGATAACACAGCAAGGTTGTGTCACTGTGGAACAAAGAGAAAAGAGATGCTTTCAACCCCATCTGTGTTTCTCTCTCTATGAGAGTGTGTGTGTGTGTGTGTGTGTGTGTTTGATCTCCCTCTTGTCTCTAGGCTAATGAGCTGTTCCATGCCAGTCTGTGCCTCATCCTTACTCCTGAGGGACTGGGTGAGGACAATCTCTCTCTCTCCCACTTTCTCTCTCTCTCTCTCTCCCTCTCTATTTCTCTCTCTCCGTCTCCCTCTCTCTATTTCTCTCTTTTTCTCTCCCTCTCTCTCTCTCACAGAAAGTGAATATAAGCTACTGGCTCCATTCTCTTCAATTCTCTTCAGTTATTTTCAGCACACAGAACAACATATCCGAGCGTTGCCATGGCCACCAGAGTCTGAGCCAGTCTTAGGTAAACTGTGAATTTCTCTGGACTTACAAGGTAAGCACTTCCATTCACACGTGGACCTGCTGTATGGCCACAGCATCAAAGCTGCCTCTCTCAGACCGGCTGGGTGACCACAGTGTCCTTCTAAGCGATCTAAACTGCCTCTCTCAGACCGGCTGGGTGACCACAGTGTCCTTCTAAGCGATCTAAACTGCCTCTTTCAGACCCGCAGACTGGATGTCAGACCACGTTAGGTCCAAGTCAAATCCCTTTTGTCACAATCTATCCATGCAGTGAAACACTGATCTTTCCTGCTTTGCAACTGTGTGTGTGTGTGTGTTAAAGGACAACAGAGTGACGGTGTTAGGTTAACAAAAATCATCCAAAAATGGAAAATTGGCTACAGCACTCATTCAGCTGAACAAGCAATGGGATGAGCTCCAAGCAGCTGCGTTGACCATTACTAATGGGAACAAATCGCGATACTGTTCTAAATCGCGATACTGTTCTAAATCGCGATACTGTTCTAAATCGAGATACTGTTCTAAATCGTGATACTGTTCTTACTCAAAATGTTCCATCACCCTAAACATAAACAGAGTTTCCTAGAAGTTCTTTTTAAATCATGAATATAGTCCACTGGCATTGTTATATTTCAACTGAACATGTTTCCTTAATCTCTGATGACACATGATGGCCATTATATATGACTCATCACAACCCCTGTCTTATGTACTGTTCCTTTCACATGAATGTTTGTGTGTGTGTTGGGGGTGGCGTATTTGTTTGGTATTTGAATGAGGTTGTGTCTTGGCATCTGAGGATAAGTCTGAGTATGTGTGTTGAGACCTGGTGTAGTGTGTGTGTGTATGTGTGTGTGTGTGTGTGTGTGTGTGGACCTGGATGCGAGCACACTGAGCTCCTTCTGTGCATAGAGGCTGTCCAGCTGGTCTGAGTTCCTCCTCAGCTTGAACATCCGAGGCCCCTCCCCTCCGCTCCCCATCAGCGCCTGCTCCCACTCCTCGTCCCTAACACACAACCACACCACACACACACACACACACAAACATGTGTGCACACACATACACATACACACACAACACACACATACACAAACACGCATACACACACACACACAGAGGGAGGGAGAGACTGAATGACAGATTAAAGAAAAAACAACAAGGAAGAAGGAGTATTGAAAAAGAATGTTGTTGGATGTGTGCTGCTGTGTCCACAGAATACCTTACTTGGACAAGCACCCAAGTGGATCAGCTGACCTATTTTCACTGCTCTTTTCCACTGCTTCCTGTTATATAGACTATTGCCTAACCCCATGTCTGTTTCTACAGTCTATGATTGGTCTTCTACAGTCTGAGCTACTGTGCTCAACTATAAAAATAGCCGAACACGTACAATACTCTCCAAGCACTGCACAACATAAACATAAAAATCTCTGTACAGACTCAGTGGGAAACAAGCACAGATAAGATACAGAGTAGTGCATCATCTGGTACATTAAAAAATTAGACTTGTTTGTTTGCCTATATTTCAAGGCCAGGAAAACGATGTGCATTTCTCTTAAAAGCCTACAAATGACCCTCATGGACCACAGCAGGGGACTGCGCGCTGTGCTGTGGGGGTGGAGCCGGTACATACCCGTCTGAAAGCACGTCTGACAGCGGAGACAGTTTCTCTTCTATCAGAGATGCAGCAGGGTTGTCTTTGTCAGTCTCTCGCTCCTCTGGAGAAGAAAGCACACTTACACTACTCTGCCTGGTGATTTGGAATGAAATTGACAAAAACTGACAAAAAACGACACATCGGCATTGCTGAGTAATGTCAAAAGTGAAGTAAAGTCAAGAGGCCAAACCCACATTCCCTTCTCCCATTAACTTCTATTCGGACTAGTGCTTATAGTAAACTGCATAACATTTCAAACTATCTTAGCCACTTCACTCTCGTAAACTGACCTGCTGTTTCCTCGTCTGTACTGTCCGTGGTGTGTGTGTGAGTTTGTCCTGAGGCAGAAGCCGTGTCGCATACTATCTCCTCTTCGGACAGATTTTCCTGCAGAATCAAGTCCATGATGCTGCCCGAAGTCAGTGCTGGACGGAGGTGAGAACCAAAGCATCAAAGTTAACCAAAGACATAGCATAGTTAACGTAATTGCCATTACTATGCACAACTGAATAGATATTGGAGTACTATAACCTATGACCTATGACTAACTATGACTATAACCTATGACTAATTGGCACGTTAACGTTAACCCCGGATTGGGGGCTCTATTTTAAATGTTAGCTACGGCTACGTACAATATAACCCACTGAAGACAACGTGAATTAACTAACATCTGACAGCAGGTTAGACACACTAAACTTTGAAATATATGGTAAAATATACCAAATAAAATTCCAAAGAATTTTAGCTAAACTCGATAGAAAGAGTTCTTCCTGTGTGGGGTTTGTTTTCAGGCCGCTGCGCTGTTTCATGTGTTTCCATGGCAACGATTTGGAGTTGGAGAAGGCGGGAGGGGAGGGGCGCGGGCGCTGCCTCCTCCGCGCGACTGATTGCACGCTCTCTTCCACGCACCACCACAACCCGCAGGCTTCCCTTGGCAAGAATTTCATTTTTCCCCACAAAGAATTGTAAAAGGATCCGACAGGGTTGTAAAAGTCCGATGGGATTTCTTGACATTCCAATAGTATTTGCATTTTCACTTTTACAGTTTCAAACTTAGGAATACATAGAAATACATTCTAATCTAAATATCTCTTCAAAAAATCTTATAGGATTGTTTTGTCCTGTTAGAAACACATCCTGATTGTAAATATTAATACCTGTTTAGGCCATGTGTATATATTAAGCCTACCTCCTAGCCAACAAACATAACTCACTTAAAAAAAAACCTGACATCTTATCAGGTTATTGTTGCCAAAAAGTCTAATCAACATTCTTTATGGCAGACCTGAACAATCCTGAGAAATGCACTCTGTAGTTGGGTGCATGTGAATTGCCTGAATAGCCTATAGCTATGGTGGCTTACAATGGCTAAGCAGTACTATGGTGGCTACAAATATTTATCAATGCAGGAAACATTTTCATGCTTAAAGGAGAAATCTCGTGTCATTCAATCCGTAGCCCTATTGTTCGAGGTCACTTAGTGCTGACTGTTGGAAAAAGACCAAAAGAAAATTTGACTGAATATCAAACTGGCAGTTAACATTAACTGAATGGGGCATAGGAAAATGAAAGTGATTTTCTATGTGAGTGTTAGCTAATGGTTCTCTCTCTGATATCTTGTGTCATATACTTTGAGAAAACCAAGACAAATTTCTCAATGGGCACATTAAAGTATATATCCATGGATATTGACTAGCGGAATAGAATCAGATGTAGGCCACTTCTCCACATTGGCAGAAAAGAATCTCTGGTAGTCTTCAGTCCCATCCTCCCCAGAACTATTCTCAGTGAGTGCTGGTTGCTGTCTATTCAATTTAAAGTTCCTTGTGCACAGATTTACTTATACTATATTGTAAATCACAATAGGCCTGACAATGACAGTAGGCCTATAAACAGGCATTACATTATTTTCTATATTATATGAAAAACAAATAAAAAGCCACTAAGTACTGTTTGTGTTGCAGTCTGTTCCGCACAAAATAAGCTTTTAAAGCACATTTAAGCATCGCTTGGATAAAAGGGAAAACGGCGCCTCTGCGAGAACTGTCATGCCACGGCCGTAGCGGGATGGATATCTCGTGGAGCGGCTCGGACACGCAGCCCTGAGTTTAACGCGAAGAGACTCTGCATCAACCCAACCGGAAAGTCCCTCAGGATGGAAAAACAGTTTAGTCCTCCATACCGAAGCTTTTCTTGCTCGGGACATGGAGTCGGAATCTCCGTGAACTCGCAAGAGGACACTTTTTTAAAAAGCAGGTCTTCATGTTTAACAATAGGACAAGCGAAAATAACTGTCCCCGAAAGACACCATGTCTTCCATTCTTTAACCTACAGTTGAATGGTACTGAGTAGGCTACAAGTCTCGGTTACTTCATCAACCACTTTTGTTTAGCCGATGTTTGACGCAATGCCATAGCACTGGTTAAGGAATATCACAGAGACAATGTGCTACTAATCTACAGATTGGTCAGCGTGTAAATTACAGTGTGTGCGTATTAGACCCAGCTATCTTATTTTAATGCCACCGACTAATATCAAATAAAGTTTACACAAGAGCTTTGTAGGCTATAGTTCATTACATAACATAACCAATTCTCTCCATCTCTCCCCCTCCCTCTCTCTTTCGCTCTTCTAATGCGTGCCAAAACCGCTCTGTGATGCACGCGCTCTCCATCCGTGCACGATTTAATCTGACGTTGTTCACAGGACAGGCAGCGCGCGCAGTGAGGGATTACTCAGAATCAGCGCGTTTCGAAGGTTTTTAGAACGCGAGCATCTCCCCTGCTTTCTCTCCCTCTCCCTCTCTCTCTCTCTCTCTCTCTCTCTCTCTCTCTATCTCTCGCCCTCGTTCGACTGCTCGCTCAGCATCATCTCCACTCCGACTCGGGATAGGAACGCAGGCTGTGGCGCGCAGGAGTATGGGTCAAGCTACCAATCTACTTTTTTTCATTTTCTCCATCAGTATGGAATCATAGCCTCCGTGTCGTTGTAACCGTTAACTGTATTTCCACCGAATATAGAGAAAGTTTTCAGTTTGAGGATATGGAGACTTTCTTCTTTGCGACCTTACTGCTCCTGTTCGTCGGAGGACCCAGAGTCGCCAGGTAATTCCGGACGTCTTGTCTGTCTACTCACCTGTATGGATCAGCATTATCACTGCTAGTCTACCCGTGATTCATATATATTCAGTGGCTTTGAAATAATACAGGGTTCGCGGTCCGTAAGTGTTGCATACATAGCAGCTCGGTAGGCTATTGTTTACTCTGCATTGGCAACGTTTTTAGGTCAGGTACCTCAACGTTTTCACCCCTCCCTCCCCCAATTGTAGTCTTTAGAAAAGCTCATAAGCTTCTGTTAAAAGCAAGCTGTAAATATAACTATAATCTTGGGCTGTATAATTGTAGTATGGACACATTCTGTAGGTTACTTCTAAGCATATCTGAAGTAACCCAGATTGATCTTCATACAATCTGTGACTCAAAAACACTAATGAGTTCGGGCAAAGCAGCTGAAGTCCAGATTGTCAGTTTCACATTCCGCTCACATTAAATCTCCAGCATGTCATAATGAGCGCCTGCTCCCTGCCCCAGCACACAGCCTGTGGCCACCCCTAAGAGGGCAAATGGAGGAGGCCACTGGGAGATTAGAGTGAGAGTGAGTGGACTGGAGGTTAATGTATGCTGGAGAACATTCATATTCATACTCATATTCACTGCAGCTGCTAGAAACACAGCCACTACAGCCTGCAGGAGTAGGCAACCTTCCAGACACACGGTTGGGCTTGGATTAGGATCTCAGTGGTGTGTGTGTGTGTGTGTGCCTGTGTGAGTGGGATACTGAGAGAGTGAGAGAGTCTGTATGTGTGTGTGTGTGTGTGTGTGTGATACTGGGAGAGTGTGTGTGTACATGTGAGACAGGGTTTGGATTTCCATGGCTCACCTGTGCTGAAGTTGGCCTCTACACACTGCCATATAACGCCCTCTACACACTGCCATATAACGCCCTCTACACACTGCCATATAACGCCCTCTACACACTGCCATATAACGCCCTCTACACACTGCCATATAACGCCCTCTACACACTGGCACACTGGTACTCGCTGCCCTCTACACACTGGCACACTGGCATTCAATGCCCTGTACACACTGGCATAAGCCTAGGGAGGAGGAGACAGACAGGCACACCACAGTGGGACTCATCAGCTCTTATTATCAGAAGGATTTTGTGCACAAAATGAAAGAAGCAGGAGACTTCCAGAGTGAACTCTTGATGACAGAAGCTTTGATTTAAGATGTGGAGCTGTTCTTGGGGTCAGCTAGAGGTTATTGACCTCTGGGATATGATATTCCTATGCATGGAATTAAAAACAGGTGTCTTAGGATCTAAATGTGATAGAAATTTGTATTTCCATGTGTCTGAGCATGAGCAACTAATTTCTGATTTGTGAAAGTCCAACAACCCCAAGGTCAATAACTGTCATCTAGAGGTTGCTTAAAGGTCGCTTGAAAAGATGCCACATTTTAGTAAATCTAAATACAAAAATGACATATTTTCATATTTTTATCATAGTTGCAGGTGAATGTGGATATGACAACAATATAGGCCTATGAATATGGACATGAAAAGAATAGGCTTACTTGAGCTTGTGTTAAAACCAAACTTTTAACAGCTGCACTGGACATGATGTTCTATGTGGCACTGGTATGTGATGGCTAAGAGGAGAAAGACTTTGGCTAAGTAGTAGTGTGGTGGCTAACAGGATAGATATGAATTTATTATGGCTATCAGTAGGCTAATATCTGTGGCTATCTATCTGCACAGTCAGTTCTAGCAAATCACAATTACATAAATAAATGATTGATATTACATTAGAGTTACATACAGAATGTAGGTGGATTTACACAAAAACATTTTACCTGTTCTAGGACCTGTCATTAACTGCTATATGCTAGCTGAATGTATGCTACCATGAACAAAGATGTTCAATTTAATTGTCACAACAGCAGACTCACTTATCAAATTGCCACATGCTACAAATATGAAAACCCTTTCTTATTGGGAAGTACTGCCTCTGCTGTTGCCCCAGGCTGTGAGGCATGGTGGCCACTGACCATCCCTGCAGTGGTGTTGAGTTGCCATGCACCACATCTTAGTTATGCTGCTGTATCCTATCATGTACATCATGTGCATTCGAACAGCATTAGAGTACAGTACAGGCCTTGTTACATCAGTGTGGGCCTACAACTTGTGGCATATAACACTGTTAATGCGTATAACACTGCAGTCACCAGAACATGAGTTTGAATGCTGTCTTTCTTTACAGTGCCCATTCGAGCCCTATATGTGTGTGTGGTGTGTGTGTGTGCTTTTATTAGCCTACAAATTTTAAAATTTCATGTGTTATTTATGGACTCCAGGCCTATCTGAGCTGAGCCTATGGAATTCTGTGATGGGAGAGACTCCTTAATTGGCGTATGTTTGCTTCCTCTTGGGCAGATACTTTCTGGGAACTTTGAAACTACAGTATTGGGCATTTGCTGCTGCTGGTGGTGGTGGTGGTCCGCGATTGGTCGTGACATTGCTTTTAGCCCTCCCACTGAGAACATAGCATTTCTTGGTCGCCCAAACATTTGATTTGTAGGTAGGGCTGTAGGGCTGTGTACTGTGGTCTCATCCATTAACCCCTGTGTGGAACCCAGTAGCAAGTCAGTTGAACAGGAGTCTCCAACTTTTTTTCCTCAAAGAGCTACTTTGACAACATCAACATGACTACTCTATATTATTTTACAGCTGTACTACTGATAGTCCAGGAGATACAGTAACTGCTACATCCTCTCCTTTGCTTAGCCTCAGACTGAAGCTAATTCTGACTCAGTCTTGTCATTGGCAACTGGAGCAATACTGGGGCTGGGAAGTGTGCTCTAGCAGTCTTGCCTGTCAAAGTAAAGATGGAGAATGGAACGAAATGCATTGAAACTTGTCCTTTTTTGGATCCTGGGTGCTCGGTAACCTTTTGCACTGAGGAGTTGGGCAAACAGCTTAGAGCTTAGATTGTCTTGAAAACAATGGGTCAAGAAAAAATGTTGTCTGCATTCAGAATTGCTGGCATGGAAGTAGCTGCATTGGACACCGACAACTTCCTCAAACTTCCTGAGGTTTTTACACAAAAACAAATTCCTATGATGCATAATGGCACTCCAACACTAAGACATAAGAAATTGGCCTTACCTTAAGGAGGTTGACATCACTCCTATCGACGTGGGCATTGGTCTATTGATAGGTGTCAGTGCTCCAAAAGCATTAGAACCGTGGAAAATCATCAACAGCGTTGGCAGTGGGCCTTATGCTGTCAAAACCCTTGTAGACTGGGTTATGAGTGGCCCGCTAAGCTCTGATGGAAGTACAGATTTACACTACAGCCAATAAGATATCCGTTGTCAGTTTGGAGAATCTGTTGATAAAACAATAAAATGAGGTCCTGACTTGACCAGCACACTTCTACAGGGTCCTGACTTGACCAACACACTTCTTGGTGCACTGCTTAGGTCCTGTAGCAATCATCACTGACATAGAAGGAATGTTTCATCAGGATTGTGTGGCGAAGGAACATGTTGACTTCCTGAGCTTCCTCTGGTGGCCAGATGGGGACGTATCTAAAGATGCATTCTGGAGCACAGAATGTTGGTGCTGTATCCTCACCCAGCTGTGCAACATTTGCTTTGAAGAAAACTGCTGATAGCATCATCACAAATATTCAGAGGACGCCATAAACACAATCATGCATAATTTTTATGTCGATGACTGCCTCAAAGCAATCAACATCACAGAAAAGGCACTGTCACTCTTACACCAGGTGCGTGAGTTATGTGCAAAAGGTGGCTTTCATCTAAACAAGTGGATTAGCAATTACCTCAAAGTCCTCGCTGCAATCCCTAAAAAAGACAGAGCCAAAACAACGATCTGAGAAAAGAAGAGCTTCCAATGGAAAGAGCCCAGATGAGTTTACATTCAGCATAGCCATCAAGTCACACCAGCTAAGCAGAAGGGGAATTCTTTCTGTTGTCTGTTCCATCTATGACCCCCTTTGGTTTCCTAGCACCCATCACCCTTGTGGAAGAACAGATCTTGCAAAGCTGATGTACGCTAAAACTGAGTTGGGATAAGAGAATCCCTAATGACATTGAATGGCACAAACCTGGGAAAGTTGGCAGCGCATGCTCCACCTTCTAGGCATTCTGGGAGTTAACAGAAGCTTCATACCTTCAGGCTTTGGTCAGATCACATCTGCACAGCTGCACCACTTTTGTGATGCTAGCGAGGTGGGCTATGGTGCCGTGTCCTACCTTCAGCTCACAAATGATGATGGTGACATCGGTTTGTGTCCTTTGCCTTCGGGAAAGCCAGAGTGGCACCTCTGAAGCCCACAACAATCCCCAGAATGGAGCTTGCTGCGGCAGTGTTAGCTGCACATCTGGACCGTATGCTGAAAACAGAATTGCATTTGCCACTGTCAGACAGCATGACTGTGTTGCAATACAATGCCAACAGGACTAGAAGATTCAAGACCCATGTAGCAAATCGCATATCTCTGATTCACTCTTTGTCGAAAGTGGAACAATGGAGGCATATCTCTTAAAAGGAAAACCCATCATCCCACTTGGTTTGTTTAACCAACATAAATCACTTGGAAGAAGGCACTGGAAACAAGTACAATACCTCAGTGACCCCTTTTGGAAAAGATGGATAAAAATACCTTCCCCTTATGCAAAAGCGTCAGAAACCCTAACCCTTAACCCTTAACCCTAACGCTAACCCTAACCCTAGGTACAGGCCCCAGATTTAGTTCTTTTAGTTGACGAGGGTGCATTGCAGGAACTATAGGAGATGGTAAAGGTTTTGTGTTAAAACACAAAGCAATGATTTAGGAAGAATTTTGACAATTTTTTGATGAAATGTTACTGTATGTAAAGAAGCAATACTGAAATGACATGAAACTACTTCCTTGAGTATATGTAAACATGGCATGGTTTACTAAAAGAAATGTAATGAATAACAGATATGAAGAAGCAATATGTAAATCAATACATGCAGAAGTTTATTGATGTATACAGTTGATGTTTTGAAACAATGGACTCAGTTTTTGCATTGAAGATTTAGTTTGGGTTTTATGCTTTATGTTCTGACGACTACAAGTGGGTGACATCATGGGTCAAGTGACCATATAGCCGGGGCTTAGTTAGATGGAAAATGCATCCTGGTTAAACACACTGTTTTGACCATATTCAGTTACATTTTCACCACCTCACAATTGTATTCGTTTAGTTTGGAATTTCCGCCTATTTTCAGGTTTTCAGTCGTGCCTTTCTCCTCAACTGGAGCAATAAATCATTTTTTGCACCGTGACACCAAGTATGCGTTCAATCCACACCGAAGGCCTGGTGTTTGCCATCACCATCAAGCAAGCTTTGGAAATAGACACCACAACATAGTGATTCTTATTATTTGTATACACACTAAATGACAAGTGAGTGAACAGTAAGCGATGTAACTGTAACTGTATTCACAAGTGTGTGATTAGAGCTTTAGTGAGTGAACTGGAAGCGATGGAAACGTAACCGTAATGAGTTTCCCTCTGACTCTTTTGTAGAGTGGAGTAAAAAATGTAAAACCTTGGTAACGAGCCCGTAAACGAGAGCAAGAAAGTGATGGACAAATAGCATGTTTGATTACTGCTTAAGATCATCCTCATTCTTTGAGGTCATTCATAGTCCTTTAGGTCAGTCTCAGCCAGCCTTTTTAGTCTTAAAGCAGATGGAGGTGTGGTTGGTGGATCGGAGTTATGTAGTGGCTTTGAAGCTCCCAGTGAGTGTGATCAGAGGGTTTGTTGTTAAGAGTACACACACACACACACACACACACACACACACAGGCCAGCAGCAAGAGAAGTTGGGTTTGCCGTTTGAAGTGTTGGCCTTGGTGTATGTGCAGATGCAGTCCGTGGTCTGGGAATAGCAAAGCTGATATCCAACGTCACCGCTGAGATGAAGTGTCAGAGCTGGGGAGTGTGTGTACGGCTTCAAAGCCCTGGGTGTGTTCTGCTGTGGTCCTCACACTGTGGTGGTTTAAAGACGCCCCCCCCCCACACACACACACACACACACCCACACACCATCCCCTAACTTTTCTCAGTTGTGGGTTAAACTGTGTGTGTGGACAGAGAGTTGTGTGTGTGTGTGTGAGAGAGAGAGTGTATCACGGTTTATTTGTGTGAGATTGAGTGTTAGAGGGCTGCCCTCTGACCCTTCACCTGTCCCTTCCTCTCTCCTCTGTCCTTGTGTCCCCTATCTTCTCTCTCCACTCTCACTGTCCCTCTCACCTCTTCCTCTTTTCTCTGTCTCTCTCTTCTCTCCTTCTCTCCTCTCCCTCTCTCTTCTCTCCTTCTCTCCCTCTGTTCTTTGTCTTGTTCCCTTAAGTGTTTGTGTGGAGGGAAATGTAAATGCAGACTAATTTCAGTGATGCTTCCCTGCATACTTTAGTCTCATTATTAAAGTGTGTGTGTGTGTGTGTACATGTGTGTCTGTGTGTGTGTATGTGTCTGTATGTGTGTGTGTATGTGTCTGTATGTGTGTGTGTGTGTGTGTTTGTATGTGTGTGTGTGTGTGAGAGAAGGGGGGGGGGGGGGAGGCCTCAGGAGTCTGAACACAAATCCAGGAAGCCATGAACACACACATCAGGGAAGCTTGAACACACACATCACTTCATGTTTTGCTCTCAGCAGTGGTTTGTGTGTGTGATCTTGATGGTGTCAGGGCTGACACACACTCTGATGGTGTCAGACTTGGAGAGGATTTGCATGAGTTTGATGTGAGGTTCTTTCAGGTCTGTGTGTGCCTGCAGAACTCCTCAGCTTGAAGGGAAAACTGTGAGCTGCATCACAGATCACATGACTGTCATTGGCACTGCCGTTCAGCAAAAACAAGCCAACCAACAACAGCAGTGGGTTTAATCAGTAAAGGAAAACCATGGCTAACAATGTGATGAGCACTACACTACACATGCTACAAGCATTGCATTGCATTACACTACACATGCTACAAGCATTGCATTGCACTACACTACACATGCTACAAGCATTGCATTGCACTACACTACACATGCTACAAGCATTGCATTGCATTGCACTACACTACACATGCTACAAGCATTGCATTGCACTACACTACACATGCTACAAGCATTGCATTGCATTGCACTACACATGCTACAAGCATTGCATTGCATTGCACTACACATGCTAGAAGCATTGCATTGCACTACACTACACATGCTACAAGCATTGCATTGCATTGCACTACACTACACATGCTACAAGCATTGCATTGCATTGCACTACACTACACATGCTACAAGCATTGCATTGCATTGCACTACACTACACATGCTACAAGCATTGCATTGCACTACACTACACATGCTACAAGCAGGATCTTTACTGAGCACTAAGAGAAAGTCAGCATCACCAGGATCTTTAATGAGCTAAGTCAACATTACCAGGATCAATCCGTTCTACACAATAAGGCTCCATACAGCAGAGGCACAGACCACATGAGACTGCATCAGATTGAAATAGTGTCAGAGAGTCCTAGACCACGAGGCCGCATCAGACTGAAATAGTGTCAGAGAGTCCAAGACCACATAAGGCCACATCAGATTCAAATAGTGTCAGAGAGTCCTAGACCACGAGGCCACATCAGATTGAAATAGTGTCAGAGAGTCCAAGACCACATAAGGCCACATCAGATTCAAATAGTGTCAGAGAGTTCTAGACCACGAGGCCACATCAGATTCAAATAGTGTCAGAGAGTCCAAGACCACATAAGGCAACATCAGATTCAAATAGTGTCAGAGAGTCCTAGACCACGAGGCCACATCAGATTCAAATAGTGTCAGAGAGTCCTAGACCACATAAGGCCACATCAGATTCAAATAGTGTCAGCTCACATTAGTTATACTGAATTTCAGTTGTGGGAAATTTGAATGTGTTGCTCTATTCTTCATACATTACTATTATTATTAGTAGTAGTATTATTAGTATTATTATTATTAGTATTATTATTAGTATTATAAGTAGTAGTAGTAGTAGTAATATTGACTGTTCAGTTAGTTTTAAATGCACCACACTGCAGCTAGTGTTGTGACTAGGTAGGGAATATGCAGGCTAGTTTGTGTTATGTTAGATATGTCCATTTGATGCAGGCTAGTTTGTGTTATGTTAGATATGTCCATTTGATGCAGGCTAGTTTGTGTTATGTTAAATATGTCCCCTATGTGCTCACTGTAGATGCAGCAGCTCATCTGGTTTTTGATGAGCCAAAGAGGCCTCATGTAACATACTGCTTCCTAATCAGCCAAAGAGCATGTATGGAACTCCTCTGTTAGGCTCTAATATTCAGTTCAATTCAATTATGTAACTTCACTATGAGTCTAATGTTCCTCTATAAGTCTCTAATGCTCCTCTATGAGTCTAATGTTCCTCTATGAGTCTCTAATGCTCCTCTATGAGTCTCTAATTCTCCTCTATGAGTCTCTAATTCTCCTCTATGAGTCTCTAATTCTCCTCTATGAGTCTCTAATGCTCCTCTATGAGTCTCTAATGTTCCTCTATGGGTCTCTAATTCTCCTCTATGAGTCTCTAATGTTCCTCTATAAGTCTCTAATGTTCCTCCATGGGTCTCTAATTCTCCTCTATGAGTCTCTCATGCTCCTCTATGAGTCTCTAATTCTCCTCTATGAGTCTCTAATTCTCCTCTATGAGTCTCTAATTCTCCTCTATGAGTCTCTAATTCTCCTCTATGAGTCTCTAATGCTCCTCTATGAGTCTCTAATGTTCCTCTATGGGTCTCTAATTCTCCTCTATGAGTCTCTAATGTTCCTCTATAAGTCTCTAATGTTCCTCTATGGGTCTCTAATTCTCCTCTATGAGTCTCTAATGTTCCTCTATGGGTCTCTAATTCTCCTCTATGAGTCTCTAATGTTCCTCTATGAGTCTCTAATGCTCCTCTATGAGTCTCTATTTCTCCTCTATGAGTCTCTAATTCTCCTCTATGAGTCTCTAATGTTCCTCTATGAGTCTCTAATGTTCCACTATGAGTCTCTAATGCTCCTCTATGAGTCTCTAATGTTCCTCTATGAGTCTCTAATGTTCCACTATGAGTCTCTAATGTTCCACTATGAGTCTCTAATGCTCCTCTATGAGTCTCTAATGTTCCTCTATGAGTCTCTAATGTTCCACTATGAGTCTCTAATGTTCCTCTATGAGTCTCTGATGCTCCTCTATGGTTCTCTAATGCTTATCCATGAGTCTCTAATATTCCTCTATTAGTCATGGCTGTATGTCCATTTGGAATTTGTGTGTGTGTTTATGTATTTCAGTTTGTGTGTATGTGTCATGTCTCAGTCTCTGTTTCTAGTGGCCGTCACTGACAGACTGCAGACAATAATCAATGCCTTGTGCTGGTGGCATTGTAGTGTCGTTTAAGCACAAAGCAAGAAACTCAATCAATATACTTCTCCAGGCCAGGATGCTTAACAGAGGGTCCGACTGCTTAAGCCCTAGTTTTGACATGGGGCTCAATAATCTGTGTGTGCGCGTGTGTGTGTGCGCGTGCGTGTGTGTGTGTGTGTGTGTGTGTGTGTGTGTGTAAGAGGGAGAGAGAGAGCGACAGAGAATGGGTGTTATAGATTCACATTTGCACCTCTTGAACATCCCAACATTCCATGTTCTGTCTCTCTCTACGCCTCCACCCCCACCACTTGCTCCGTTAATGTACATGTTCTTCATGTTAGTGTGTGCTGTGTTCTTCATGTTAGTGTGTGCTGTGTTCTTCATGTTAGTGTGTGCTGTGTTCTTCATGTTAGTGTGTTAGTGTGTGCTGTGTTCTTCATGTTAGTGTGTGCTGTGTTCTTCATGTTAGTGTGTTAGTGTGTGCTGTGTGTTAATGTGTGTTGCATGTGCTGTGGGTTAGTGTGTGCTGGATGTTAGCTAGTGCTGTGTGCTAGCGTGTGGTGGGTTAGCGTGTGCTTATCTTTACATCTTTATCTAGCCAGGTGATGGGAATCCTGTGTGGGCGTGTGGGCCTGTATGTGTGGGAGGGGGGCACTGTGTTTGGTGGCATTTGTGTACTTGCATATGTAGTATGTGTGTGTGAATAATTTTATGTTAAACAGGTTTTCCCCAAGCGATTTAAAGGAGAGCTTCAGCCATGTGCAACACATATCTATTTTCTAAGCTCCCCCAAATGATGACTGTAGAAAAAGAAATGAAAAAAATGATGAAAGCTAGACTGAGTTAGGCTCTTGCAAGTGTGTGCACCTATATAACTACAGCGCTAACATCTAGGGGCAGCCTTTATACATCTTAACATTGATATATAAAGCCTGAACAGTAACAGGGAACTAAACAGTATTGTTTCATGGCATTTTACAGCAGAGAGCACCTGAGAACAACAGTGGCAAGGAAAATGTGGTAGTTAGTTAGCAGAGGAAGAAACCTTGGACAGATCCACAGCTCAAGGGGCCAATCCAGCACCCAGGGGTCATGCAGGAAAAGTTACCATGATAGACTACAATTTGTCCATGATTTAGCTGAGCCTCATAATAATTAAAAAATCTTGTCCCGCAACATTATATGGTTGTTAAGCCATAGGTGATCATTAAGAGTTGTTAAGCCATAGGTGATTATCAAGAGTTGTTAAGCCATAGGTGATCATTAAGAGTTGTTAAGCCATAGCTGATTATCAAGAGTTGTTAAGCCATAGGTGATTATCAAGAGTTGTTAAGTCATAGGTGATCATTAAGAGTTGTGGCTGGACAAGGACTGGGATCAATCAGGGGTGTAACATTGGGAGGGTCCGTTTTGACAGTGCCAATGTGTGAGATAAGGAGGTCATTGGAGACTTTAACTAGGGCTGATTCTGTACTATGATTAGCTCTAAAGCCTGACTGGAAGGTTTCCTGGGTGTTATTTTCATTTTTATAGGAAGCTACAGATTTGTTTAGAAACTATTTTTTCAAGTATTATTGATACAAATGGGAGATTAGATATGGGTCAGTAATTAGCCAGGACATCAGGATTAAGGTTAGGTTTTTTAATACATTTTAATAACTGGTGTCTTTAAAGATTTTAGGACATACCCTGCTATGAGTGAGTCATTTATCATTTTAAGTATTGTTTCAGTCAGTAGAGGGAGAGCAGTCTAAAGATCTGTTCGGATTGGATCCAGTAAGCATGATGAAACTTTAGTTGAGGAGATTATAGAAGTGATTTCTGATATATTGGTGGGTGTGACTGAATCAAGGTATTCTACAGGTCAACTAGAACTTGCTGTAACCATCATATGGGGACCAACTGGATTTGAGGTTACAAGGGAGTTCATTTTAAGTCTTGTAGATCACATTTTGTCATTTAAAAAAATCAAAGTAATTGTTGCGTAGAGTTATTGGAATGGAGTGAGTCACCTCATTCCTACTTTTTGTTAGGTGGGATGGTGTTGAATATTTTATAATCCAATCACCACCAAACTACCAGTTTACTTTGTGTATCCCATGATACATTGGTCGACATTGAAGTGGAGATCAGATTGAAAGCCTTTGACACAGGAAGTAGTTATGGTAAAAGTATATAAACTCTTTTAATCCCATGAGGGAGGCTTGCATAAGGACACTTGAGCCTTGGTCTTCTGGTTGGGGATCAAACCGGCAACCCTTTGGTTTAAAGTCTGAAGACAAATTCTATGAGAAAATGAATGACGTTCCAGGGCATCAACAAAATAACGCAGCCTTGTAAGGAACTTTTATGTGTGGCAATGCTAAGAGTGCGACACAAATTCAGCGACAGCTAGTGACTTTCTGCCGCACAGGAGGGAGTTTACCGTCAGTACTTTCTTATAGTGTTCCATCAGACTTTGGGAGTCCAGGTATGTTAGCGTCATATATACATAATGAAATAACAAACATTTAAAGTAATTTAAACACAATGCGTAGGAGCACTTAAGGACAGTCAGGTTGAACAGACAGTATGAAGTCTGAGTCACATCTTTCAGAATTTCTGTTGCTACATCTACTAGCCATATTACTGTGTTTGGGTGTGTGGGATCAATGTTGGCTAGGAGTATGCACAGTAGACACTGGACCGAAACATTTTAAATTTGGCCTCAACGCCTCCGACTGAGATCAACGTGACTCCTCTATCCAAATCTTTCCTAAAACACATTAACCTTTTGTTTGTAAAGAAATCAGAGTATCAGTGAGCATTACTGACCACTTGGTGAGTTTCTTTACAAACCAAAGTTTATTGCATTTTAGGAAAGACTGCAGCAGTGTGCCTATGCAGCCATTCTTGTGATGGGGGGTGGGGGTGCGAAAAATCTCAGAACAGAGATCATAAAACAAGGCTTTAACTGTTAAAAAACTGTACTGTAGTACTGTAGCTATTTGGGTATGCGTGCTGGCAGGAGCATAACTCAGCCTATCTTTCACTCAAATAACAGATACTTGTTGAACAAGGCCTGAGTTCTCCTTTAAGGTCGCCTTGACAACAAACCCCTCCCACCTTGTCTACGTCCCCCAGGGGGAAAGAAGCCTCTAGACTTATGGCAAATGTAATTTTAATAGTTGTAAAAAATCATAAATTGGATACTTGTACAAGCCTAGCCTGTATTTGTGATGTGTGTGCACTAGGAACCCATTGCTGACCCCCTGGGTAGAAAACTTTGCCCCCTGGTGGCCATTCTGTGTGTGTGTCATTTGCTGCTTTGCTTTCTGTTAAATCTGTGTGTGTGTGTGTGTGTGTGTGTGTGTGTGTATGTGTGCACGCACACCATATGCAGTCAGTGGCTGACCCAGAGTCTATTATGTGTGACATCATGCAAGGCTGTTCCTATTAGGTTATACTGCACATTAGCAAGGCTATTGTCTCTGCTGCTATTTCAGTTGGAGTGGAGCACATTAACACATTAATTAATGAGGGATTAAATTTGTGGAAGTCGGAGGAAGATTGAACTGGGCCCTAGAGAGAGGGACGGGGACACGGACGGGGATGGAGCGAAATGCAAGTGGTGTGTGTGTGTGTGTGTGTGTGTGTGAGAGAGAGAGAGAGCAGCTGAAATAAACTCTCCTTTCCATCTCATAAAAGCAGAATTCCAATGAGCTCATCTTAATCCCATTTTCTCTTTAGGTCCGCTGTGCTGCATTAGAATGTGTCCCTGTGGAAGCTGTGAGAAGGGAACTGAAGTTCACTGTGTCTTTGTTTCCTCAGGTCAATGATGAGTGACATTGGAGACTATGTAGGTTCAGATGTAGAGATCTCCTGGTTGCCTAACCTGGATGACTTAATGAAGGGCTACGCCCGAAACTTCCGGCCTGGGATAGGAGGTGAGTATGAGATCTGAGGCTTGTGCCATTGGATGGTGCTCTGGGGCTCCGCCTCTGGGGCTTGTGCCATTGGATGGCCCTCTGGGGCTCCGCCTCTGGGGCTTGTGCCATTGGATGGCCCTCTGGGGCTCCGCCTCTGGGGCTTGTGCCATTGGATGGTCCTCTGGGGCTCGTGCCTCAGGGTCAAGAACTTGCCTGTGGACACGCTTCCATCCTGCACATCTGCAGTCATTCTTAGCATAATGGCCTCCTGTAGAGTACCACACACACACACACACACACACACTTATTATACACAATCACATGCGCACACACACACATGCTGACATATGCACAGATAGTGCACAGATAGACACACACTATTACAGGCATATGTAACCTGTGTCATCCAGCACACTCCAGCCCTGCACAAAGCCGGGCTTGAACCTGCAACTCAGCAGCATCACAGACTGGGAGTCCAGCATGCCAGAGAGGGAGCTAAACCCCTAGGGTACCAGTTTCACTTACTAGCACGTCTGGTAGGCTTTGAGGAGGGAGGTTTACCAATGTTCTACTCACGCAGCTAAGCACGCTGGCATCCGTTACACATAGACACACATACACAATCACATGCATACACACACACACACACACACACACACACACACTTAATGGAGAGACAGTCCATGAACAGTGATATAAAGCAGGACTTGTCCAGCCAATTAGAGGCCATTTTAGGGAAGGCCATTGTGGAAGACCCACAGAGGTTTATTTAACTGGACTGAAGGAGGCAGAATTGCATTGCTAAGAATGGCTGTTAAATGTGTCTTATCCAATGAACACAGCGTTAGATTTCTCACCCTCACAGCTTAACTCCATCTGGCCGCTTTGTGCACTAATACACACACACACCACACGTGCCCCCACACACACCTTCCACACACATGTACAGTACCCAGTCCAGTATGTATCTCTCACATACACACACACACACATTCCATGCCAAATTGGTCAGAAGTCACCTGCTTTGCCCTTAAGATTTAATGAAATAAAGAGTGTGTGCATCAAAAAAAGTTAGATAGATAGATAGATAGACAGAGAGATAGATACTTTATTGATCCCAAAAGAAATGACAGATTACAAAAGGTCAGATTTAACAGTACAAGGCCCACACTTTCCCATTATTAATAAACTGTCATAGCTTAAACTATTCAAAAATGTTTTCATGAGTTTTTCATGTCAGCGTTGCATTGGCAGTATTGTAGGAAACTAAACAAACATAATTTTTAACTTCAAAACTAAACAAACATCATTGTTGTTAACTTCAAGTCACAAGATCTGATGGCTATAAATCAAATGCACACAGGTAGCGTCTACACTTGACTCACCTTTGACGCATCTTTGTTTGCCACCACACAGCTAACGCTACCAGTCCATCAGTTAAGAAAACTCTTACCTTACATGGTACACAGTTAAAGACATATCAATGTTTCCAAGTCCAACATATCCAACCAGTATTCCAATAAAACATTTTTAGGGCTGTATGAAATCAATTTTATTTTTTCACCATTAGGCCACACCAATTTAAATTGTTGGTTCTCTGATTTTCCCTGGATAACTATGAAGCAAAACTGCTCTGCTCTAAACTCTAAACTGCTCTGCTCTTAACTCAACTCAACTGCTCTGCTCTAAACTCTAAACTGCTCTGGCGTTAAAGCCAGGGGTGGAAATATGGGATTTTATAACAGAGAAACAAAACAAACACAATACATTATAGTTGTGCATTTCATGTTGCTCTTTTAATAGTTTAGATTTTATTTCCCAGCCAGGCTAGCGCCACCTGCTGCTTCGGCTCAGTATCACATTTCACTACAGCACTACGTTAGGTAGCTATTCAAAGGCTTAGGTTTCCTCCATCGGAAGACTCGATTGGCCAATCAGCGAACAGATTTTTAGGCTTTTTAAACTCTCTCTGACAGAACTCTTTAAACTTCTTTGCCTTGAGGCCTAATGATGTCAGATGTTATGTTATGTTATATAAGCCCAATCCACACGCTCTCCCACACTAGCATGCCCATACCTTGCCCTCTCTTAGCCTGTACCTATAGCCTACTATAGACTAGCCTATCTATCTAAATGGATATGAAATTATGAGCATCATCAATTGGCTATAAGTGTAGCCTACATGTGTGATTAGGAAACAGTCAATGTTTTCAATGCCATGATATTTCACAAAAACGTTTTTAGTGAAGGTAGCCTTTGCACATCAATACAGGGATGTTAGAAGTCACTCAGAGTTGGAGCTGGGGGTGCTGAGAAAATATCAGTTCAGCATTTTTACACAGTTCAGCCTGGATAGAGATTGTACTCCTTGCATAGGTTACCAGAAAACACAATCCAACTCTCTGTGCTCATGTTCCTTGGAAGTCAACCCACCTATAATCAAGATCTGGAAGTCAACCAGTCTATGATCAACGTCTGCTGCTCGTCATAAACAGTGGCATCCCCAAACATTTAAAACTGAGCTTCTCCGCAGAGTTTGGACCACATAGATATTTCCCTCTCCTAAATATGAGCGATATTTGGAACAGATTTTAGCCCTTTTACTCCTGAGCAAACTGGCACCAGTGGATGCATCTGGTTGTCTAGTTTCATTTAATACCAGTATGTCAATCCTAACAGGATATACCCATTCCACAGCTTCAGAAAGACAATAAGGCAAATTCGCGTCTCCCACTATTAAATGCAGTACTTATTTTTACCACGTGAAAGATCCCTGCCTCTTAAATGTTTCATTTCCACAGCAACAGGCAGCTGGAGTGGTTTCACTTTCTTTCACGCAGATGAGCACACACTCAATGAGACTGAGCACTCCCACTGCACCTAATTACAGTGCATGCAAAGCAATGCAAAGCAAGTCATGGTTCTTGGAGGGATAAGGTATGGACCCAATCCCACAACAACCTTGGAACTAAAAAGGCTTCACTAAGGAATACAAGGAGACCACAGGAATAAGCAACAGCATGAACATTCACGGACACTCATGAACAACAACCTACAGAGGACTGAGGAAACATGAGGGTTTAAACACACAGGGCTAAACTGGTGAAACAAGGCAGAGACTAACAAGACTAATAATGAACATGACAAGGTACAGGTGAGGGGCGGAGCTAGGGACAGGGACACAGGGCAAGGAATAAACACATGGTGCTCAGGACCAGGAAGTAAACAAGGAGCAGCAGGAAGTGACAAGGATACGACAGGAAGTAACACAAGGAAGAGACAGAAGAATTCAAACTAAGAGTACAAGGGGACAGGACAGGACAGGACGTTACAGCACTGTACTGTTATCCGGTGGCCTCTTATAATTACAGGTCAGTGCAAAGCAATGCATTTGTAGGGCACTTACACGTGAATTCTAAGAAATATTTAGGAAATATTTATTTATATTTGTTCTTTGAGCCCTCGTTGTCTCCCATGGTGGGGTGCCAGCTCTTACCCTAACCCTAGCCCTAAGCAAAGCCCCAAGACCCAGGCTCACCACACAGGGCCCGGAGCTATCTGCCCACACTTAATTTATCCATCTTGACAGAACTCTTTAAGTAGAACAATGCACCATTGCTCAATATTAGGCAGTATTATTAGGCATTATTTCAGTGTCTAATTGACTCTATCAGTCTTTAAAAGTACCTCTCGACTTTTCAAATGCATCAGTTGAAGTCCTTTAACATATTACTTGTCTAGTAAACAACTCTCCTCTTTATTCTGGGTTTTTCTTTTCTATTGTCAGTTTGGAAGTGCATTTTTTCAAATGTTTGCTTTGCATGCACTCTGTAATGGGAATTGTAGTTTAGTTGTGTGTGTCTGTAATGGGAGTTGTAGTTTGTTGTGTGTGTCTGTAATGGGAATTGTAGTTTAGTTTAGTTTGTGTAGTTTAGTTGTGTGTGTCAACTGGTGTGTTTTATGACACATAATTAGCACATAACTATTTTTGGATCTTATGATTTCCAACCAGTCCATGTGAAATGATGTCTTATTATAAGGTAGGCTACTCCTTTAGAAATATTGCACATAGCAAGTATAAACAAACTCACATGTTGAACATGATGGTTAGAGTGCAGTAATCTGGCCAGATTCTGCAGATCAGTGGCTTGTTGTATGGGGTTTGAAAAATTTACATCTGAAAAAGATTGTTTTTAAAACGTTGTTTAAATATCGACGCACATAAAATTGAAAATTCTGTGTGATTATGCATTTATAGAAAAATTCCTTTTTCATGTGTGGATTCTGGCCACATTTTCTTTTTTTCATTTTGCGATTTCTTTAAGAGGCAATTCCAAGAACCAACTAGTTAAATTGCCTGACAGGTATTTCATCACATGACCACATGCTAGACCTACAGATTACACCTGTAGTTGACTAACATATTTACTAGAGAGCTAGTAAGAATATTGCTCAAAAGGTTTGGTAGAAAGTGTTTGTAATTCAACAAGTTCATATATGTAATCTTGAGAATACCTGCACCCAACCAACAGAAGACCAACAGCATCAGAATGCTAGTAAACGTCACAGGCATAGTTCTCAATTTTGAACTTCCTTGTCTCTCTAGTTTGTATTCTTTATACAGGCATTGTGTTGATAGATAGATAGATAGATAGATAGATAGATAGATAGATAGATAGACCCGCACTGTCTCTCAACACCCCCCCCCCACACACACACACACACACACAGACCTGCAGAAGCAGCTGGATTCTCCCACTGTTCCACTGATGCTTCTCATTCACCTCCATCTGCATTCTGCCTGCCAGTGATGCTACATACACACACACACACACTCCAGAGCAGTCTCACTCTCTCATACACACCCTGCAGCTCTTAGATTAGTACAGAGTGGGCTGTATAGAGGATGTAAAAGTTCTAGATGAGCTGTGTAGGAGTGGGCTGTATAAGGGTTCTAGATTAGCTGTGTAGGAGTGGGCTGTATAAGGGTTCTAGATTAGCTGTGTAGGAGTGGGCTGTATAAGGGTTCTAGATTAGCTGTGTAGGAGTGGGTTGTATAAGGGTTCTAGATTAGCTGTGTAGGAGTGGGTTGTATAAGGGTTCTAGATTAGCTGTATAGGAGTGGGCTGTATAAGGGTTCTAGATTAGCTGTATAGGAGTGGGCTGTATAAGGGTTCTAGATTAGCTGTGTAGGAGTGGGCTGTATCGAGGATGTAAAAGTTCTAGATTAGCTGTGTAGGAGTGGGTTGTATAAGGGTTCTAGATTAGCTGTGTAGGAGTGGGCTGTATAAGGGTTCTAGATTAGCTGTGTAGGAGTGGGTTGTATAAGGGTTCTAGATTAGCTGTGTAGGAGTGGGCTGTATAAGGGTTCTAGATTAGCTGTATAAGAGTGGGTTGTATAAGGGTTCTAGATTAGCTGTATAGGAGTGGGCTGTAGAATAAAGAACATACAAGTTAAAGATTAGCCAAAGAAGCTAGAGAAGGTGAGTCGGAGTCCACACAGACACACACACACACACACACACACACACACACACACACATATGAGTCCACACACACACACACACACACACACACAAGAGAACACACACACACACACACACACACACACATATGAGTCCACACACACACACACACACACACACACATATGAGTGTTCAAGCTGTGACTGCTCCAGTGGTCCATCAGTACTCATGGGGTGGATTAGAGAGATGCTCATGCTTGGCCTCTAGCTCACTAACCAGGGACGGGTGGAGGAGAGCCTGGTTAGAGAGTGGGGCTACCGTGTGTGTGTGAGTGTGAGTGTGTGTGTGTGCGTGCGTGTGTGTGTGAGTGTGTGTGTGAGTGTGTGCGTGTTTGTGAGTGTGTGTGTGTGTGTGTGTGTATCTGTGTGTGTGTGTATGTGTGTGTGTGTGCATGCGTGCGTGTGTGTGTGTGAGTGTGTGTGTGTGTGTGTGTGCGTGCGTGCATGTGTGTGTGAGTGTGTGTGTGTGAGTGTGTGTGTGTGTTTTGGGGGGTTCTTGTTTCTCATTATTCTCTTTACAGGCCCACCAGTGAATGTTGCCATGGCAATAGAAGTAGCCAGCATTGATCATATTTCAGAGGCCAACATGGTAAGGTGTCTTTTCCTAACTCTGTGTGTGTGTGTTGGGGGGGGGGTTATCTAGTGCCTTGGAGCTTTCCTGTAGTCCTCTCAAACTGTGACTGTGTGTGTGTTTGTGTATAAATGGTATAAAGGCTTTTCATCACTAAAAATAAATCATCCTGGTGATGGGGGTGCCATGGCAACCATGTGTGTGTATGTGTGTGATTGGTGTCCTGTTGCTCTGATAGGAGTACACCATGACCGTGTTCCTGCGTCAGAGCTGGCGTGATGACCGTCTGTCTTATAACCACACCAATAAGACACTGGGGCTGGACAGCCGATTTGTGGACAAACTGTGGCTGCCAGACACCTTCATCGTCAACGCCAAATCCGCCTGGTTCCACGATGTCACTGTGGAGAACAAGCTCATTCGTCTGCAGCCTGATGGAGTTATCCTGTACAGCAGCAGGTCAGTGTGTGTGTTTGTGTTTGTGTGTGTGTGTGTGGAGAACAAGCTCTTTCATGTAGCCCAATGGAGTTATTCTCTACAGCAGCAGGTCAGTGTGTGTGTGTGTGTGTGTGTGGAGAACAAGCTCTTTCATGTAGCCCAATGGAGTTATTCTCTACAGCAGCAGGTTAATGTGTGTCAAGTCAAGTCAAGGTTTTTTTTTTTTGTCATTTCAACCATATACACTGGATATAGTGAGACAAAACAGCATTGCAGATACAGATGGGTTTTCAGCTTCTGCAGAAAGTAGAGGTGTTGCTGAGCTTTCTTTGCGGTGTGTGTTCAAGAGGTTGTCAGTGATGTGAACGCCCAGAACAATCTCAACTGAAAGATCGTTTATAGACAGTGGGGTGTGCTTGCCTGGAGGTGGTCTGAAATCTTCAGCTTTTATCCAAAGTGACTTACAACTCATTAACTATCAAGTGTTCAGGGCCAGTCTCCCCTAGTGCAACTTAGGGTTAAGTGCCTTGCTCAAGGGCATAACGGTTGCAGCTGGGATTCGAACCCACAACTTTTCAGGCTACTAGCACACTAGCCAGGTTCCTTAACCACTACACTACTACGTGAAATTGTTTTGTCCACATTGAGGGACATTGAGGGACATTGAGGGACATTGAGGGAGTTGTGTCACCTCCTCTCTGTACAGGATCTCATTGTCTCTGCTCATCAAACCAACCACACACAGTCGTGTCATCAGCAAATTTGATGATGTGGTTTGTGATGTGTGTTGCTGCACAGTCATGGGTTAGAAGTGTGAACTGCAGGGGGCTGAGCACGCAGCCTTGAGGGGCTTCCGTGTTCAGCATGGTGGTGTTGGAGGTCCTGTTTCTTATCCTGACTGCCTGCGGTCTTCCTATCAGGAAGTCCAGGATCCAGTTGTAGAGGGTGGTGTTCAGACCCAACTGATCCAGTTTCTACCAGCTGCTGAGGAATGATGGTGTTGAATGCTGAGCTGAAGTCAATTAACAGCATTGTGACATAAGTTTCCTTTGTATCCAGATGTGTGAGAGCCAGATGATGGCAGTAGTGATGGCATGCAGACTGCATGGGTCCAGTGTGACAGGTGGCTGGGATTTGATGTGTTTCATTCCAATTCCAGCCAAGCACTTCATGATGGTGGATGTAAGTGCGCCTTGACTTTAGTCAAGTCACTGTGGATTTCTTTGGTGGGGATGATGGTGGTCTTGAAACAGGTGGGGACAACAGTGTTGCTCAGAGAGATGTTGAAGACATCGGTCAGGACATCAGCCAGTTGGTCTGCACATTCTCTCAGCACACAACCCAGCATTTGGTCCAGCTTTGCGTTGGATGACTCAGGTTGAGGTGAGCAGTTCCTCACTTTAGATGTGGACAGATGGCACCTGGTCGTTAGGGTGAAGGGTGGCTTTCCTCGCCACTGTGTCATTCTGGTTCAGTGCTTCAGAGTGTGGAGCTGGTCTGTAGTTGGTGATTGCTTGTATTCCCTGCCACAGGCATTGTGTGTCTTTGGTGTTTGAATTCTCAGGGCGTGAGTGTGCGTGCGCTAACCGTGAGTACGCTAACTGTGTGTGCGCTAACCTTGAGTGTGCTAACCGTGGGTACGCTAACTGTGTGTGCGCTAACCTTGAGTGTGCTAACCGTGGGTACGCTAACTGTGTGTGCGCTAACCTTGAGTGTGCTAACCGTGGGTACGCTAACCGTGAGTGCACTAACCGTGGGTACACTAACTGTGTGTGCGCTAACCGTGAGTGTGCTAACCGTGAGTGCGCTAACCATGAGTGCGCTAACCGTGTGTGCGCTAACCGTGAGTGCGCTAACCATGAGTGCGCTAACCGTGAGTGCGCTAACCGTGTGTGCGCTAACCGTGAGTGCACTAACCATGAGTGTGCTAACCGTGACCTAACCCAGACCTATAGACGGCGTCCCTGGCCTTCAGTAGCACTCTCACCTCTGCAGTCATCCATGGTTTCTGATTAGGTAGTGTAGTGATGGCCTTAGATGTGGTTACATCTTCAATGCACTTACTAATGTAGCTGGTGATGTCTGATGTGGGAGATGGTGGCGCAGGTGGTCAAGGTGCCGTTCGGCAACCGGAGCGTTGCAGGTTCGTGCCCCCCTCTGGCTGACCCCATCGAAGTGTCCTTGAGCAAGATACTGAACCCCAAATTGCTCCCGGTGGCAGGTTGGCACCTTGCATGGCAGCCTCCACCACTGGTGTATGAGTGCATGTGTGTGAATGGGTGAATGTGAGGCATACAATGTAAAGCGCTTTGAGTACTTGTAGGAGCTATATAAATGTAGTCCATTTACCATTTGATGTGCATTCCCCTAAGTCAGTATTGTTGTTGTGGGTGGCTGCCCGCTTGAACACGTCCCTTTCTGTGCTTTCAACAGTCCTGACGTGGCCCCCTCAAGCCAGCTCTTTGTCCCCCTCAGGCTCTTTGGCCCCCTGAGGACAGCTCTTTGGCCCCCTCAGGCCAGCTCTTTGGCCCCCTTAGGCCAGCTCTTTGTCCCCCTCAGGCTCTTTAGCCCACTCAGGCCAGCTCTTTGTCCCCCTCAGGCTCTTTGTCTCCCTCAGGCCAGCTCTTTGTCCCCCTCAGGCTCTTTGTCTCCCTCAGGCCAGCTCTTTGGCCCCCTCAGGCCAGCTCTTTGGCCCCCTCAGGCTCTTTGTCTCCTTACAGGTTGGTTTAGTGCGTTTGACTACTGGCTGTTATGCAGGAATTAGCACATTCTCCCTGCTCGTTGTAAAATCCACATACAAACTTTGGTAGAACTTTCTTCAACAGTAATTAGAGTGTGTGTGAATGTGTGTGTGCGTGTGTGTGTGTGTGCACTTTTGTGTGTCGCTGAGATTGCCATGTAATCATGTCCGTCTGTGTGTGTGTGTGTGTATCTCTCAGGATCACGTCAACAGTGGCGTGTGATATGGACCTCACCAAGTACCCCATGGACGAGCAGGAGTGCATGCTGGACCTGGAGAGCTGTGAGTGACTCCAACCATACAACACACACACGTGCACACACACACACACTCACACATACACACACTCTCTCTCTCTCTCACACACACACACACTGACCTGCTGCTGTAGACGATAACTCCATTAGATCATCTTTACTAACACTTCACAACTGTCTTGTAACATCTTTTATATCATCTTGACTAACACTTCATAGCTGTCTTATAACATCTGTTATAACTTACCCTTTCCCCAGAGTCTTGACACACCCTTGTGACAGACGTTTATTTCATCCTGTATTGACCACTGCAAAGCTTGTTTTTCTGTCTCTTATTTTATTCCTGCATTCTACACTGAATGCTGCTGCAAGACTAAGACACTCTCACATCATCTCTTCTTGACCTTCTCATGACCTCCCCATGACTGCATGGTTTCCCTCGTTTCCTCCTCTGGCTCTCAGGCCCAAATGGTCAGCAGTAGCAGCACAGAGTGCTGCATATCTGTCACACCTAACCCAGAATTTAATTGACGGGCGACCGGACCAATCAGAAGGGCTTCAAGAAAAACATGACTTTTGGTCCAACATCCCTAACAACAGTGAACTGCAGTACAGTGCAGTACATAACAGCAGTCATCTGCAGTAGATGGAATTGACATAATAGCCTAAAAAATTAAAACAGGACATACTGGCAATGGATCTAACATGTGATATCCCAATATATTTGTATATATTTGTTGCGCTAACACAATTATGTGTTTACAATTATGCTAACACAATTATGTGTTAGCTCATCTAAATTCAGTTAAAGGCTAATAATAACTACCATCACTTTGAACTGTTTATTAGCAATAACTGAGGGAATTACTGACAATGAATAAGCAGAAAGCAACTTGCCAAACCAAGGCATGTATATATGTGACATTTAACTACCCGAGTGTTAGGGAAGAAACTGTTATTTTACTTCTTAGTGCTAGCATCGTTGCTAGCTAGAAATGTTTTATGCCATGTCATAGATGACGCAAGCTATTCAAGATAACTTTCAGCTACCAGAAAGTGGTGGACAGTGTTAATATCACACTAACCAGATTATGAAGTAAAGTAGGACAGAAACAGTATAAACTGCTAAGTTGAACTTACAACTCATTTCAGTTACAGCATTGTAACTTAGCTGTAGCCTATTGATTGCAATGTTACTGTACACTGTAGTTACAGTATCTTGAAACTAGCATCACCTTCTTTTAGAATTAACGATGTTGTTGACATTTAGACATGGTAAAAAGTTATAGTAGTTATCAACAGTGGCGTTTTCTCCTGGAGGCCAAGGGAGGCGTGGCCTCCTCATAAATACTAGATTAATAACGCACATTTTAGATTCCAAATTTGCCGTGTTAAACTTACTGTTGTCCTGTTTTTCTTTGATCGGAGTAGCGAGCAAAACAGCGTCCCCGAACACTACATTTATGGGCTATAACCTACGTTACGTTTCAGTGCTCAGCTCTATCCTAGTTTATTCGTATTAACAGAATTTAACTGGTGAAATACTGCCATCTAGGGAGGCCAGTTTTACTTGGCCTCCCTACCTAAAGGTTTTAGCCAATCAGATTGAAGCTCGGTTTGCCCGCCGAACGCTCATTAAGGTCCATAAACAGTAAAAATAAAAAAAAAAATGAGGAGGCCAGCTCAGTGTGCCTCCCTCACCAGGACGTCATCAATCATATACAAGTTGAACCCATAGACTGTATGTTATGTTATATACAGTCAGTGGTTGAACCATACAGTATATGGGTTGAATCCGTCACGATGGATGGCGACGATGATTCAGAGTTTTTTTTTATTAACGATGTGTTGAGGATTTTTTAATAATTTGTCGCAAGATGTTACAAATTTAACATTGGTAGTCTTTCTTCTTTATGCGTAGGGCTTCACATCACATTGGAGTTGTTTCATGCTATTTTAATGTCACATTTTGGCTGCTGGTGTATTTGGTGCACTTTGGCGAAAGAGACATTCATTTCCTTACAGGCTATCTTTAATGTAAACATCAAACCACTCAGCATGGCCCGACGTGAGTCTAACTTTTGTGGTATAGCCCCGAATGTTTTAAACAGATAGCAACGCCCCTGCTAATTTGTATTTAAATTCATTACTGACATATATGGGTGTGACGTCATTTACTCAAATAGTAAGCATAGTCTGCACTGATTATCAGTTACTCAAATAGTAATAATAAGAATATAAGCATAGTAATAATAAGCATATAAGCATAGTCTGCAGTCCAAGGTCATAAATATTTGTCCTTCAGTCCGATACACCCATTTCATACGCCTGTCTCAAACATTAGTCTTAAAGAACCATCAGCTCAAACCATACACTTGTTTACACCTGCACACCTGTACCATACACCTGTCTCAAAGCCTTCAGAACCATAAGCCCAATCCTTCATTCAGTCCCATACACCTGTCTCAAAGCCTTCAGAACCATAAGCCCAATCCTTCATTCAGTCCCATACACCTGTCTCAAAGCCTTCAGAACCATAAGCCCAATCCTTCATTCAGTCCCATACACCTGTCTCAAAGCCTTCAGAACCATAAGCCCAATCCTTCATTCAGTCCCATACACCTGTCTCAAAGCCTTCAGAACCATAAGCCCAATCCTTCATTCAGTCCCATACACCTGTCTCAAAGCCTTCAGAACCATAAGCCCAATCCTTCATTCAGTCCCATACACCTGTCTCAAAGCCTTCAGAACCATAAGCCCAATCCTTCATTCAGTCCCATACACCTGTCTCAAAGCCTTCAGAACCATAAGCCCAATCCTTCATTCAGTCCCATACACCTGTCTCAAAGCCTTCAGAACCATAAGCCCAATCCTTCATTCAGTCCCATACACCTGTCTCAAAGCCTTCAGAACCATAAGCCCAATCCTTCATTCAGTCCCATACACCTATCTCAAAGCCTTCAGAACCATAAGCCCAATCCTTCATTCAGTCCCATACACCTGTCTCAAAGCCTGGGGGATCTTGCTGTTGAAACTGTTGTCCCTAGTTTGTGAAACACTGGCCTCTGTTGAATTATGGTCACTGTGTAACTGAATGACAGCGTCCCTATTGTCAGTGAGCAGTGGCCACAGCTGATGAGCTGAGCTCCAGTCACAGAGGGCCAATGAGGAGATGAGCTGAGCTCCAGTCACAGAGGGCCAATGAGGAGATGAGCTGAGCTCCAGTCACAGAGGGCCAATGAGGAGATGAGCTGAGCTCCAGTCACAGAGGGCCAATGAGGAGATGAGCTGAGCTCCAGTCACAGAGGGCCAATGAGGAGATGAGCTGAGCTCCAGTCACAGAGGGCCAATGAGGAGATGAGCTGAGCTCCAGTCACAGCGGGCCATGGAGGAGATGAGCTGAGCTCCGGTCACAGAGGGCCACTGAGGAGAGGAGCTGAGCTCCAGTCACAGAGGGCCACGAGGAGAGGAGCTGATCTCCAGTCACAGCGGGCCAATGAGGAGAGGAGCTGAGCTCCAGTCACAGAGGGCCAATGAGGAGAGGAGCTGAGCTCCAGTCACAGAGGGCCAATGAGGAGAGGAGCTGAGCTCCAGTCACAGAGGGCCGATGAGGAGATGAGCTGAGCTCCAGTCACAGAGGGCCAATGAGGAGAGGAGCTGAGCTCCAGTCACAGAGGGCCAATGAGGAGATGAGCTGAGCTCCAGTCACAGAGGGCCGATGAGGAGAGGAGCTGAGCTCCAGTCACAGAGGGCCAATGAGGAGATGAGCTGAGCTCCAGTCACAGAGGGCCAATGAGGAGATGAGCTGAGCTCCAGTCACAGAGGGCCAATGAGGAGATGAGCTGAGCTCCAGTCACAGAGGGCCGATGAGGAGATGAGCTGAGCTCCAGTCACAGAGGGCCAATGAGGAGATGAGCTGAGCTCCAGTCACAGAGGGCCAATGAGGAGATGAGCTGAGCTCCAGTCACAGAGGGCCAATGAGGAGAGGAGCTGAGCTCCAGTCACAGAGGGCCAATGAGGAGATGAGCTGAGCTCCAGTCACAGAGGGCCAATGAGGAGAGGAGCTGAGCTCCAGTCACAGAGGGCCAATGAGGAGAGGAGCTGAGCTCCAGTCACAGAGGGCCAATGAGGAGATGAGCTGAGCTCCAGTCACAGAGGGCCAATGAGGAGATGAGCTGAGCTCCAGTCACAGAGGGCCAATGAGGAGAGGAGCTGAGCTCCAGTCACAGAGGGCCAATGAGGAGAGGAGCTGAGCTCCAGTCACAGAGGGCCAATGAGGAGAGGAGCTGAGCTCCAGTCACAGAGGGCCGATGAGGAGATGAGCTGAGCTCCAGTCACAGAGGGCCAATGAGGAGATGAGCTGAGCTCCAGTCACAGAGGGCCAATGAGGAGATGAGCTGAGCTCCAGTCACAGAGGGCCAATGAGGAGAGGAGCTGAGCTCCAGTCACAGAGGGCCCATGAGGAGAGGAGCTGAGCTCCAGTCACAGAGGGCCAATGAGGAGAGGAGCTGAGCTCCAGTCACAGAGGGCCAATGAGGAGAGGAGCTGAGCTCCAGTCACAGAGGGCCAATGAGGAGAGGAGCTGAGCTCCAGTCACAGAGGGCCAATGAGGAGAGGAGCTGAGCTCCAGTCACAGAGGGCCAATGAGGAGAGGAGCTGAGCTCCAGTCACAGAGGGCCGATAGGCAAATGAGGAGATGGAGATAACCAGCCTTATCTAGGAGTACAGGACAGTGTTGCAAATCTGACTAAATCCCAGACTTCATCTGAAGGTGTTTGTGAGTGTATTTGAGTGTGTGAGCACTTATGAAATATGTCCTCTTAAGAATACTTGTGTGTGTGTGTGTGTGTGTGTGTGTAGATGGCTACTCCTCTGAAGACATAGTGTACTACTGGTCTGAGAATCAGAAGCAGATCCACGGCCTGGATAAGCTGGAACTCTCCCAGTTCACCATCATAGACTACCGTTTCCACACGGAGACCATGAACTTCAAGTCCGGTCAGTGCTCTTGTTTGTGTGTCCGGTCAGTGCTCTTGTTTGTGTGTCCGGTCAGTGCTCTTGTTTGTGTGTCCGGTCAGTGCTCTTGTTTGTGTGTCCGGTCAGTGCTCTTGTTTGTGTGTCCGGTCATTGCTCTTGTTTGTGTGTTAGGGGTGGAGGATTGTGTGTGTTTGTTGAGCATTCTTATTATATTGTGTGTACTGTGTGTTTCTGATTGTAGTGTGTGTATTGTGTGTGTGTGTGTGTGTGTGTGTGTGTGTGTTTGTTGTGCAAGGGGTTTCAGGCTGCATCACTCTGTGTATGTGTGTTGGGATTAGAGTGTGTTTATTGTTTGGATTAGAGTGTTTATTGTGTGTGAGTGTTGGGATTAGACTGTGTTTCTGTAGTCAACTGTTCTCTGTGTGAGTAGGTTGTTACTATAGAGTGTGTTAATGTGTGTGTATGTGTGTGTGTGTTTGCTTTCTTGTGTAGCAGTCCAGTTTCCTTGCCACAATATATATCTCTGTGTATGTGGGAGTTGTTATTTATGTGTGTGTGTGTTTGTGTGTGTGTGAGAGAGAGAGTTATTATTATTGTGTGTGTGTATGTGAGAGTTATTATTATAGTGTGTGTGTGTTGGGGGGGTGTTTATATAGTGTGTGCATATTTGAGAGTGTATGTGTGTGTGTGTGAGAGAGTTATTATTATAGTATGTTTGTTTGTTTGTTTGTTTGTGCAGCGGGCCAGTTTCCCCGTCTCAGCTTGCGTTTTCAGCTGCGGAGGAACAGGGGTGTGTACATCATCCAATCCTACATGCCCTCCATCCTATTGGTCGCCATGTCCTGGGTGTCCTTCTGGATTAGCCAATCAGCTGTGCCGGCCCGAGTCTCTCTGGGTAAATCAATACAAGACTCTCTCAAGCTGGGGCCGGTGGTGGCATAGTGCTATAGGAACCTGGCTAGCATTCTTGAAATTGTGGGTTTGAATCCCAGCTGCCACCGTTGTGCCCTTGAGCAAGACACTTAGGAGATGTAAATGTAAGTCACTTTGGATAAAAGTGTCTGCTAAATGCACAATGTAAATGTAAACACACCAAACCAGTTCACTTCATGCTTTGAGCCAGTAGCTAAATATACACACTCACACACTAATGGAACACTTTGGAATAAATGAGCACACTTTGGTCTATCCAAGACCAGAGCAGTATACTACTATCCCACGCCAGAGCAGTGTAGTATACTACTGTCTCATGCCAGAGCAGTGTAGTATACTACTATCCCACGCCAGAGCAGTGTAGTATACTACTGTCTCATGCCAGAGCAGTGTAGTATACTACTGTCTCATGCCAGAGCAGTGTAGTATACTACTGTCTCATGCCAGAGCAGTGTAGTATACTACTATCCCACGCCAGAGCAGTGTAGTATACTACTGTCTCATGCCAGAGCAGTGTAGTATACTACTGTCTCATGCCAGAGCAGTGTAGTATACTACTGTCTCATGCCAGAGCAGTGTAGTATACTACTATCCCACGCCAGAGCAGTGTAGTATACTACTGTCTCATGCCAGAGCAGTGTAGTATACTACTGTCTCATGCCAGAGCAGTGTAGTATACTACTATCCCACGCCAGAGCAGTGTAGTATACTACTGTCTCATGCCAGAGCAGTGTAGTATACTACTGTCCCAGTGTGTGAGTAGAAGGAGATCAAAGCACTGAGACATGCACGCTGTTGCAGGAATCACAACTGTGCTCACCATGACGACACTGATGATCAGCGCGCGCTCGTCGCTCCCACGGGCCACCGCCATCAAAGCGCTGGACGTGTACTTCTGGATCTGCTACGTGTTTGTGTTCGCTGCGCTCATCGAGTACGCCTTCGCCCACTACAACGCTGACTACAGCAAGAAGGAGAAGGAAAGGGCCCAGGACAAGAGCAGCAAACAGAGCACAGAGGTGGGCATCATCATCATCATCAACAACAACAACAACAAACACTAGACAACAATACAACAAAACAACAACAAACACTAGACAACAATACAACAAAACAACAACAATAACAGTGAGGACCCCACAGTGGCTTTTCTTTACTAATACTTTGTGTTTGCTGTTAATAAAACATAACAAGGCTAATGATGGCTAATCAGGAGCTCTTTCCTTATAGTTTTATTTTTGATGGATTTTTGAAGGAAAGAAAAATGTGGGACATCAGGTCGGGTATCATTTAGTGTTCAATGATTTTTGCAGTTTGGATTGTTGTGGAAAAATTAGCAGGTCGTTTCAGAACTTATCTGCATCACTACACTGAGTCATCCATTCATTCTGAGATCTGAGGTTGTTTCGATATTCCTCAATTCCTTTCGATATTCATGTTAGGTGTGTGTGTGTGTTTGTGTGTGTTTGTGTATGTGTGTGTGTTTGTGTGTGCATGTGTGTGTTTGTGTGTTTGTGTTTGTGTGTGAGTGTGTGTGTTTGTGTGTGTGTGTGTGTGTTTGTGTGTGTGTGTGTGTTTGTGTGTGTGTGTGTGTGTGTGTTTGTGTGTGTGTGTGTGTGTGTGTGTGTGTGTGTGTGTGTGTGTGTGTGTGTGTGTGTGTGTGTGTGTGTGTGTGTGTGTGTGTGTGTGTGTGTGTGTGTGTGTGTGTGTGTGTTTGTGTGTGTGTTTGTGTGCGTGTGTGTGTGTGTGTTCCTCAGTCCATAGTGAAGAACGGGAAGCAGGCCATGGTTCTTTTTTCGCTGTCGGTGGCAGGGATGAACCAAGGGCTTCTGATCCAGAACCGGCAGAACCGGGCCCAGCACAGTGCGGAGGCGTCAGCGGCTGCAGGGGGGGAGGGGGAGACAGGGAACCGCGGGAGTCGCTCCAGGAAGGGAGACGCGGGGGAGGAACACAAGTGCTGCCGCTGCTCCTTCAAGCCCATTGATGCCGACACCATCGACATCTACGCCCGCGCCGTCTTTCCTGCCGCCTTCGCCGCTGTCAATCTCATCTACTGGGTGGCCTACACCATGTGAGGGTTTGTGTGGGGGGGTGGCCTACACCATGTGAGGGTTTGTGTGGGGGGGTGGCCTACACCATGTGAGGGTTTGTGTGGGGGGGTGGCCTACACCATGTGAGGGTTTGTGTGGGGGGGTGGCCTACACCATGTGAGGGTTTGTGTGGGGGGTGGACTATACTTTGTCAGGGCATGGGGTTAGGGGTATTGGGATACTGGGTTTGGTCAGTGTGGCTCATTAGCTTGTGAGGAGGGGGGTTGGGTTATTGGCTTGGGGGGGTTGGGTTAGGGGGGTTGGGTTATTGGGTTAGGGATGTTGGGTTATTGGCTTAGGGGGGTTGGGTTAGGGAGGTTGGGTTATTGGGTTAGGGGTGTTGGGTTATTGGCTTAGGGGTGTTGGGTTCTCCTGTGAGTCTCCTCCTACTCTAGTAGAACATTAGATGACTGCGTGTCCAAACGGAAATAAAAATATTAGATTATGTCCTGGTGTCCCTCTCAGCTCAGACTACACACAAACATAAACACAAACACACAAACATGGAAACACAAACACATAAACACAAACACACAAACATAAACACAAACACACAAACATGGAAACACAAACACACAAACACAAACACACAAACGTGGAAACACAAACACACAAACATAAACACAAACACACAAACATGGAAACATAAACACAAACACACAAACATGGAAACACAAACACACAAACATAAACACAAACACACAAACATGGAAACACAAACACATAAACACAAACACAAACATGGAAACACAAACACACAAACATAAACACAAACACACAAACATGGAAACACAAACATAAACACAAACACACAAACATAAACACAAACACACAAACATGGAAACACAAACACACAAACATGGAAACACAAACATAAACACAAACACACAAACATAAACACAAACACAGATACATTGAGCTGCTGCTGCTGCATGCTGTCCCTGGCAGAAGTAGGGCTTGTTTCCCACAATGCATTGCAAGCCCATGCACCCTCCCCCCCCCCAATCTCCCCTTGTGTGTGTGTGTGTGTGTAAACCACCCCGCCCCAATCTCCCCTTGTGTGTGTGTGTGTGAGAGAGAGATGAGTGTGTGTGGGGGGTGATGTATCTGTGCGTGTGTGTGTGTGTAAACCATTCCACCAGGGCTGTGCTGTGGTGTGGGCCTGTGTCTCAGTAATAACCTAAAACATTCCTCTGGGGTGTGAGTGTGTGTGTTCTTAGTCTTACGTCACTTAGTCTGTTACCCATCCAAACACAGAGCTTTGTGCTCTCTCCTTGTGTGTGTGCGTGAGTGTGTGTGAGTGAGACCCTCCCCTCTGCTGCTTTAACTAGTATTATATTTATATTTAATGTTGAGGGAGTGTGTGTGTGTGTATGTGTGAGTGTATGTGTGAGTGTGTATGTGTGCGTGTGTGTTGTGTGAGTGTATGTGCGAGTGTGTGTGTGTGTGAGTGTGTGTTGGATGTGTTCACTGGCCTACTGTTGTCAAACTGGGAGCCACTGGAGCTGTTGTCACGCACGCACACACACACGCACACACACACATACAGACACGGATACTCGCAATGAGCAGTACTGAATGAATGACACACACGCACGCACACACACATACACACACACGCACACATACACACACAGACACGGATACTCGCAATGAGTAGTGAATGAATGCTAAGTGCTCAGCCCCAATGACCCAATGAGTAGTGAATGAATGCTAAGTGCTCAGCCCCAATGATCCAAGCCTCTGTGTCTGCATCTTGCTCTTTTCTAATAAACGCAGCACATTGAAATCTGTGTCAGTCTTCCTGAGTCTCTGAATCACTGTGTGTGGAAACTTTTCATGTGATCCTAACAGTTATGGGCCCATGTCATCAAAGAATATGATTCTCACAGCACTGCCTCCTTTGTCCAAGTGAGACTGCCATCCTCCACTCCCACCTTCTCCTCGTAGGCGAACTGTAGAGGGTCAAGTGCATAGCAGTCCTTAGCAGATGGGGCAGCAGCCATTCAAGAGTCTTCATTAAGTGAGAGGTGAGGGCAACAGGCCTAAAGTCTCCCCCAGTTCCCCAGCACAGACCTTAAGCAATCTTGCCAAGACGCCATCTGGCCCAGAAGCTTTTGGTTTCAGCCTCTTCAACTCTCCTCTGACCTGGTCTGCAGTGAAAGTAGGGGGTGGGGTGGCACTTGCAATGCCTGGTAGTGGTGGTGGTGGTGGTGGTGTGTGTGTGGGGGGGGGGGTTGTAGTGGAATGTCACAGATTGACAATGGAGGTGTGGATTTTGAGGGTTGATGGCTGTGCAGTCAGCAGACAGGGGTGGGGTGTGGTGGGGGGGTGTTGGGGTCGCTGCAGCAGTGACAATGGCAGGGCCAATAGCAGTAGTAGCTGAGTCATCAAACCTGTTGTAGAAACTTTTCTGGCCACATCACCATCTGCGCTGGTACTGTTTCTCCCACATCCTGTAATCTGCTTCATTCCCTTCCAAACCTCTTTAATGTCATTTTTTTCCAATTTTCTTACCACTTTCTTCCTGTAAGACTCCTTTGCCTCTTTCAGATGCTCTTTGAGCTCCTCTGCCCACACCTCAGCTCAGTTAAATCACCCTCCATAAATCACTCTCCATAAATCACCCTCCATAAATGCCCTCCATAAATCACCCTCCATAAATCACCCTCCATAAGTCACCCTCCATAAATCACCCTCCATAAATCACTCTCCATAAATCACCCTCCATAAGTCACCCTCCATAAATCACCCTCCATAAATCACCCTCCATAAGTCACCCTCCATAAGTCACCCTCCATAAATCACCCTCCATAAATGCCCTCCATAAGTCACCCTCCATAAATGCCCTCCATAAGTCACCCTCCATAAATCACCCTCCATAAATGCCCTCCATAAATGCCCTCCATAAGTCACCCTCCATAAATCACCCTCCATAAATGCCCTCTTCTTGTTAAAGAGGTTTTTGACATCACTTGTTACCCAGGGTTTGTTGTTTGGGAAGCAGGGCACAGTCCTTGTGGGAACTACAACATCCCTGCAGAAGTTCAGGTACTTACTGGGCTTACTTGCTACTTCCTGGAAAACTGACGGCTGCGACATGGATCCATTTTTAATCCAAGCTTCTGGTCAAAAGGCCTTTATCAGGGCATTGCACAAGACACAAAACAAAGTACCTGGAAAAAGGTCCAAATGAAATATAAGAACATAAGAAACATAAGAAATAAGAATAATACATAAGAACATTGTGCAGTTTTTTTCTGGGTGGACATCATCTCCCATATATAGGCCTATATACTGGCATGCCTGTCTGGTGAGTCCATCAGCACTATGGAGGAGCTGGTGGTGTTAGTGACTCATGTACTCCTGTGTATTCTTCTTAATTACACCTAATAGCCATTCATTTGTCTAATATGACCAGTTACTGTTTCATAGGCTTATTTAATATTAAATATTAAACTGGAATATTAGATTAGGCTTATTATTATTATTATTATTATTATTATTATTATTGTTGTTGTTGTTGTTATTATTAGTTTAATTAGTATGTTGTGTAGAAAACCCCTCATTATTTAAGTGGCACTTACATACATATACATATATAATAAAAATATATAATAAATATATATTTTCAGCAGTGTACAAGATCTCTTCTCTTCTGATTGTGATTTGCGAAAATGAACAATTTATTAACCTCTCAGTTCAAGGCTGATAAGGAGGATCTCCAATCAATACAACGGAAGAATGGAAGAATGTGGGTTGAAGTTCAACAAATGCTGAACATGATTACTTATTATACTACTTTGTTATTTTAGATGTGGGCAAAGGAACTGTACAGGGTTCAACTGCAGCGGCAAAAAGCCAAGGCTGATTTGATGATGGGATATTTAAAACTTCAGATTGAGTTAAAGAAACGTTTACATGCATACTTCCATTATTGTATCTATACTGCAGACAATGAAACACAATGGATACATGAGTGAATGAATAAAACATGTGGAAACGGTGATAAGTGTACTTAAACAGTGATAAGTGTACTTAAACAGTGTACTTAAACAGTGATAAGTGTACTTAAACAGTGTACTTAAGCAGTGATAAGTGTATTCTTTGGTGCTCAAATTTGATTCCCGGTACATCTTGGCATCATGCACAGACCCTGGCCATCTCACCTCCACAATGGTTATTAGATTTGAAGCATCACATATATCATCTTGCAATTGATAAAATACATGTTTTAAACATCATTAAGAGAGCATTCGGAAATAGAAGAAGTTTACAGGTTCCATTATACTTGGACATTTATGCTGTGGAAACCTTCCTTATTAACATAATCTAATCCTAGGTGCTATAATTGGTCCATTTGTCCCATCAGTGCATCCAATGATGCTTGGAAAGCCTGCAATAGCCAATGCCCCACCTTCCCCTTTAATGAGTGCATTCATTTGCTCATGGGCCTGGTCAGTGGGCCTGGTCAGTGGGCCTGGTCAATAGCTATGGATGAAAACAGCCTCTTCCTCTTTGGGACGGAGAAGTTGAATTCTTGAACCATGTCAGGATGTGTCCTTCATAGTTCAGCCATGTCTGTCAGGTGCACAGGGATCCATCCAGGGATGGCATAATGAGTATGGTCTATTGCATGAAACCATTTGGCTGCTAGTTCTGTAAGGGCGTCAAGGCACATGGAGAAAAATGTCAGTGTATCAGTAAACATGTCTGACCACCTGGTGAGATTAAAGTCTTCACAAATGAAAGTTTAATGTGTTGTAGATAAGGCTGCTTTAGGGCGTCATGAGTATCTCAAGACAATTGTGTGAATGGTTAACAGAATGGCCCTGGACACTACCAACAACCTCAGGGGGTGATAGAATGGCCCTGGACACTACCAACAACCTCAGGGGTGATAGAATGGCCCTGGGATAGAATGGCCTACCTCCTGTCTCATCTGCTAATCAATATCAGATCAACCTTTTGGCCGGATTACATACGATGAATTTATTACATAGATAAATATTATCATCAATATCAGATCAACCTGTTGGCCGTATTACATACAATGAATTTATTACATTGATATATATTATCATGTAGATATTAATCTCAGCTGTGTCTATAATGGACTTACCAGTCAATATTAGGTCCTGTCCCATTTGAACCAGTTTCATTCACTATTTCTACCCCTAACACTGGTCACGTCATCATTGAGGGATCTCCCTTTGAACAAATGCTAGTCTTCCAGGTAGAGAAATGGGACTGGGCCTTAATCTCCTCTCTGTCTATGATGGATTTATCAGTTAATATTAACCTCTGTTCTGTTGATGATATATTATGTCAATGATGTAATTTCTAGTCATTAATAACCTGCTGTCTGTCCATGGTGTTTTCTCAGTCAATATGGATCTGCAGAGCTCCACTGAAAAACAGGTTGTTCCCAAGCTTTTGAAAGCATGATTAATGAATACCATGTGTCCTCATAAATACAATGTCATTAAATTTGTATTAGGTGCAATTAGCATGACAGTGGAGCACACGACCACATCTGTGTGTGTGTGACAGAGAGAAAGGGAGAATGAAATGAATCTAGTATGTAATTCAGCACTAATGACTGGACACACAGAGTCTAGTTGTAGTGTTTTAGCTACGATAGACCGTTTTACAGAATGATGTAGGAATATTTGGCATTCAGGTTTTGATATTAATTAATAATAATAATCTATACTCTTTTGATCCCATGAGGGAGATACTATTAGGCCTAGGCCGATAGCTTATTCTTTCCAAAATAATGATATTTCAGACATTTATCAGGCAAATGTGCAAGATATGATTTGAAGAAATAACAGACAATGGTTTTGCTTAACTGTAATGACTGGAAGCTATGGTTGCACTTCGAAGAGCACAGAGTCTGCCTCCTGACAGTTTAGTCAAGTGAAGCAGTAGGCTATTTGGAAATGTAAAAACAATGACCACATGGCAAGCTTGGCTTGTTTGTGTACCCTGGTAAACTTAGAGGAAGGATGTCCAGGTAACAGAAGATTTCACCTGGTGAAGCCTCGCTGCTGATTCACGAACAAATCGCTTTGGAGAGTGTCAGACAATACAAGGCCCGATAAGTCAGTAGTCTAATATCTGTTTTACAAGCTCCTATTGTCATGCTTTGTCAGTTAGCTTATAGGGAGAATGTAGCTACAACTAGTTGATTGAAACACACTATTTCTGTCAGGTTTTAAAGACATTTTTAATTTGTCAAACTACACTTCAGTAGAAGTAGAAATGTATTTTGAGGGTCAGATGATCATATGGCTAAAATCCATGTCAGGTTGTGCTCAGAGTTGTGTTTACAATAGGCTAATCAGCCACAAGTCAACATGCCATGCATAGTCAGTGTGTTGCTAAAGTAGCCTTACTTTATTGTGGTTGGTGCATAAGATAGTAAAATGCTAGCATATAGGCTACAGAATGAACTGCATCAGGACACTCAGTTAGATCATTAGTATGCATGTCTTTGTCTGCTGGTATGTGTCATTATGTCTCGTCATGATGTGTCTTGTAATGGTGCATTCAATGTTTAAAAAAGATAATGACAGAGCAGTTCTAAATATTTTCTATTCAATTTTCCAGCGATCTAGAGAACATCCCACTTGCATCAGCTAGAAAGAGAGCACAGCTTCAGGCCAGACAGCATCAACTTTCATGGAAAAAAGAAATTGATGCAAATATCACTCCACTACCACTGCGGTTTCTTCCTGCAAGGGAGCCTGGTGTGCAGCTGAGGGCAGAGGACAACCACACTGGATCTCCTCAAGCTGTGGAAACCCTCTGCCGCAACACCAACAAACAGATTCTTTGGACTTGTATTCTACATGGGAATGCTCAAGATGAGTCAAGTCACTGACTACTGGAGGAGTCCCTTTCCCAGCAGAAGCAATTACAGAGGGATTACAATTACAAGGGAACCTCAGGCCATGACAAAGGACTGTCTCAGTGTCTCAGTGGCTGCACAGGACTTTACTGACTGATGGAAATGAGTACAGGATGCATTATTTTTTATTATTTTTTTTTTTTCCATTTTATTTTTTATTATCGCCATCAACTTTCAATACAAGAATGTGTGTTACATCATCATAATCATAATTTTTTTTTTCATAACTTAGAGATGCAAAAAAAAAAAACATTCCGTAGGGACATAGTTTCAACTTAAAGTGACCATACATCAGCATCAGTTTTCGACATTGTGGATTATAAACATTTTGATGTTTTTATAAAATGAACAGTATGAACATTTGGAGTTTTTGCCTTACATTGCATTCAATTAGACATCTATACACAAAAGGTAAAAAAGAAAAACAACAAAAACAAAATTAAAGTCAACAAAAATCTCATCTTATATGGTCAGTATACCCATCCTATTTGCACCAAATCCTAGAGATTTTTTTCTAGTCTGCATTCTAAGTGAGTAAGAGGCCAGAGTGTCAGGTCAATGCTCTGTACGCATCCTGCTGGACCTATCAGCAGCATTTGACACAGTCAGCCATTGCATCCTACTGGACAAGCTGACCAACATGGGTATTGATGGCACAGTGTACTCCTGGTTCAAATCCTATCTTACTGGACGGTCGTTCAACGTATCATGGCTAGAACAGACATCAGCACTTCACCAACTCACCACAGGAGTACCCCAAGGATCTGTGCTGGGGCCCCGTCTCTTCGCCTTGTACATCACCTCGCTGGGCTCAATCATCCACTCCCATGGCTTCTCGTATCACTGCCATGCTGATGATACCCAGTTCTATCTGTCCTTTCCGCCTGACAACTCCACGGTGTCAACACAGATCTCGGACTGTCTTTCTGATATATCTGCATTGATGAAAGGATATCACCTCCAACTAAATCTCTCCAAAACTGAACTGCTGGTCCTCCCAGCCAAACAAGCCATACATCACAACATCAGCATCAAGATTGACTCCCTGTCTGGTTCTCCCACCAAAGTGGCAACAAACCTAGGTGTCATGATCGATGACCAACTGACCTTTGCAGATCACGTTGCCTCTGTGGCCCGGTCGTACCATTTTTCCCTATTCAACATAAGGAAGATCAGGCTGTATCTAACCCAACATGCAACCCAGCTCCTGGTACAGACTCTGGTTATCTCTCGTCTTGACTACTGCAATGCCCTCCTATCAGGTCTTCCAGCCTGTTCTGTGAGACTCGTACAGATGATCCAGAATGCAGCTGCACGTCTGGTTTTTAACCAGCCAAAAAGGGCACATGTCACACCTCTGTTCATTGAACTCCACGGGCTATCCTTGGCTGCTCGCATCAAATTCAAGGCACTAATGGTGGCCTACAGGGTGATTGATGGCTCTGCTCTTATCTACCTGAATACTCTCCTGAAGCCCTATGTCACCCACCGACCAGTTCGCTCCTCTAAGGAACGTTATCTAGCACGGCCAACACCTTGCACAGTTCAATGCAGACTCTTTTCATTCCACGCTGGTGGAATGACCTTCCAAATGCTACCAGATCAACTGATACCTTCTCCATCTTCAAGAAACTCTTGAAGACCCAGCTCTTCCAAGAATGCCTCCTGGCCTAAATTTTGAGAATGCACTTAACAACTTATACCTAATTTCTCTTTTTTACTGCACTTTTTATTACACTATTGCACTTTCTACTTAAAATAGTGCAGTTTTTATGTTAGCAATATGCACTCTTTGTTAGTTTCTTTCATTGTATTGCAGCTTGAATGTTATCCTCTTTTGTAAGTCACTTTGGATAAAAGCGTCTGCTAAATGCATAAATGTAAATGCAATGTAAATGTAAATTTCTTCCATCATGTATGTGTCATGGATCACATGGATCAGTCAATCTGCTATTGTAAGAAGATCTGGTTTAATCACCTTCTTGTGATAGCTTTTTCACTTGCAACCAAGAGGTATAAGTAACAATTTTCTATTACTGTAGTCCCACTCGTCAAATAAATTATTCCCTAGATCCGTATGGTCAAATCTGCATGGGATATTTACCGCCAAGGCATCTGCATGGGATGTTTATGGCATACTTGGGCAAACAGAGTGGCCAGAGGGTAACATATGGCTTTAAGAGGGTATTAAGGTAGATGGTTGCAGATCCATCAATCACCCTGTAGGCCAACATTAGTGCTTTGAATCTGATGTGAGCAGCTAAGAGTAGCCTGTGGAGCTCAGTGAATAGAGCTGATAGATGTGCTGGTTTGCACAGCTGGGAGGACCAGCAGTTCAGTTTTGGAGATGTTTAATTGGAGGTGATGTTCTTTCCAGTGAGGGGGTATACAGCTGATTGAAGGGTGAGACAGGATCTGTATACATGGCAGAGAACTGACTGAAGGGTGAGACAGGGTCTGTGTAGATGGGTCAGAGAACTGACTGAAGGGTGAGACAGGGTCTGTGTAGATGGGTCAGAGAACTGACTGAAGGGTGAGACAGGGTCTGTGTAGGTGGGTCAGAGAACTGACTGAAGGGTGAGACATGGTCTGTGTAGGTGGTCAGAGAACTGACTGATGGGTAAGAACCAGAACCAGCTACTAATTTCTGCAACCTTATCAGATCGGATGGATTATGAGTCTTGTGCCATTTCCTTTCAGCAGCTCTGAGGTTGGTGTGCACTGAGATTTGCTAGATTGCAGTTTTGTTTGCAAAAGTGAAAACTTCTGTGAGGACTGAAGATGACAGGTATAGGGTAGAAACACATTGGATGAAGGGATCCTTGTTTGTTGTCCTTGCTAGGTGGACACGCTCAGGTAGACACGCATCTTAGCATTGCTAGCCCCTGAATTTATGAATACACCCTTACCATGTGATACTTCCAGAGTTAATGTACACACTTTTAGCATGCGCTAGCTCCTGAGTTAATGAACACACCTTTAGCATGCGCTAGCTCCAGAGTTAATAAACACACTTTTTGCTAGCTCCTGAGCTAATAAACACCTGTTGCTAGCTCCTGAGCTAATAAACACCTGTTGCTAGCTCCTGCCCCCTCTCCTGCACTGAGAACTGCCACTGGGCTCCTCTCACCCTTCTGGAGGCGTTGGCTCTCCTTTCACTGCTGTCCACCAATCCCATTTGTAAATGGAACAGCACTTGATCCATGGTGAAATGTTTCCTCTCACTAAACCCACCTTGACTTAACTGACAGTATGACCTGCGTGTGTGTGTGTGCATGTGTGCGCGTGCCTGTTTATATTACAGGGTGTGTGCGCGTGTGTGGGTGTGGGTGTTTTGTATTACAGTGTGTATGTGTGAGTGTGTGTGTGTATGAGTAAGTGTGTGTCTGTGTGTGTGTGTGTATGAGTAAGTGTGTGTATGTGTGTGTCTGTGTGTGTGTGTTTATCAGAGCAGTTATTAATCAGAGCAGTTATCTATCACAGTTATAAATCAGAGCAGTTATAAATCAGAGCAGTTATCTATCAGAGCAGTTATCTATCAGAGCAGCTATCAATCACAGTTATCAATCAGAGCAGTTATCTATCAGAGCAGTTATCTACCACAATTATCAATCAGAGCAGTTATCTATCAGAGCAGTTATCTATCACAGTTATCTATCAGAGCAGTTATCTATCACAATTATCTATCAGAGCAGTTATCAATCACATTTATCTATCAGAGCAGTTATCTATCAGAGCAGCTATCAATCACAGTTATCAATCAGAGCAGTTCTCTATCACAGTTATCTATCAGAGCAATTATCTATCACAGTTATCAATCAGATCAGTTATCTATCACAGTTATCTATCAGAGCAGTTATCAATCACAGTTATCTATTAGAGCAATTATCTATCACAGTTATCAATCAGAGCAGTTATCAATCAGAGTTATCTATCAGAGCAGTTATCAATCAGAGTTATCTATCACAGTTATCAATCAGAGCAGTTATTTATCAGAGCAGTTATCTATCACAGTTATCAATCAGAGCAGTTATTTATCAGAGCAGTTATCTATCACAGTTATCAATCAGAGCAGGTATCTATCAGAGCAGTTATCTATCACAGTTATCAATCAGAGCAGTTATCAATCACAGTTATCAATCAGAGCAGTTATCTATCAGAGCAGTTATCTATCACAGTTATCTATCAGAGCAGTTATCAATCACAGTTATCAATAAGAGCAGTTATCTATCAGAGCAGTTATCAATCAGAGTTATCTATCAAAGTTATCTATCAGAGTTATCTATCAGAGCAGTTATCTATCACAGTTATCTATCAGAGCAGTTATCAATCAAAGTTATCTATCAGAGCAGTTATCAATCAAAGTTATCTATCAGAGCAGTTATCTATCACAGTTATCAGAGCCCTCAGAGTCCTCTTGGCGTCCTCAGAGCTGTGGGCTCATCTAATCAGGCCTAATGCCTCTTCATAAAAATACCTCATGAAGCTAAAGATGAGCTGATTGATGAGCTCATTCGTCTCACAGCGCTGGAGAAAACGCTCTCTCTCCCTTTCTCTCTCTCTCTTTCTGTCACTTCTCTCATGCACTCTTCCTTTGAAGTTCTTGTCTGCACTCTACTATGTTCAGCTCTGCTCTGTTCTCTTTGCTCAGCTCTGCTATGTGTCTCTCCTCTCCTCTCCTCTCCCCTCCTCTCCTCTCCTCTCCCCTCCTCTCCTCTCCTCTCCCCTCCCCTCCCCTCCTCTCCTCTCCTCTCCTCTCCCCTCCTCTCCTCTCCCCTCCCCTCCTCTCCCCTCCCCTCCCATCCCCTCCTCTCCTCTCCTCTCCTCTCCTCTCCTCTCCTCTCCTCTCCCCTCCCCTCCCCGACCCTCCCCTCCCCTCCTCTCCTCTCCTCTCCTCTCCTCTCCTCTCCTCTCCTCTCCTCTCCTGGCTGTCAAGGGGGATTTGCATGCCTAATGAGAATCATTTTCCTGCTCAAAAGGGCTGCCTCCTCCTGTGGCTGAGAATGGCTTTAAATATCCCCACCCCCTCCTCCCCATCAGTTTCCCTTTAGGGCGGAGGGTTCCAGTCCATTTGGGTTTTCTCCAGCTGAATCTGTTGCGGACGCAACCCAGAATGCCTCTACTATCACATCTATGGTCGCAACTAACGTTTTCATTTTGGAATTCATATTCACTGCAATTCGTTTGAATTTGAAGACCTGAGATAGATGATGATGATTCTACCCTAACATCCCCCTCCTGTAAAAGAGCGAGCTCCAATCCTGGATTCCAAACACAGCCTCCTGTACAGGAGTTACAGGATCCTGTAAACGGGCCCATCTCAAGTTTCCTGAAGGCTCCAGGAGTCTCATGCATTTAGACAGTGGCTCCAGGATGCCCACGAGTGACATCAATTCTCCCGTAGGTCATGTGATCGCGCAAGTTTCATTTGTGAGTGGGAGAAGCAGTCAGAACAAGGGACAGAATCACAGCAGTGAGTGACGAGGACACGGGGCAGCGAGGGAGAGAGAGAGAGAGAGGGAGGGAGAGAGAGAGGGAGAGAGAGAGAGGGAGAGAGAGAGAGAGAGTGTGAGCCTGTGTGCTGGGAGAAGGAGAGAGAGAGTGTCTGTGAGCATCAGTCCCGTGAGGGAGAGTGTGTGTGTGTGTGTGAGCATCAGTCCCCTGTAGAATCTTTGCAGGCAGACGACCTCTGTCTCTGACATCATGAAATCATTTCATCATTAAAATAAAAGCTTCTTGCAGTGGGAATGAAAACCTCCACTCTCAGCTGATGACAGTTTAGCCCATTTTTATGTATAGGCTGTTTGAAAACAGTAGAATTGCATCTGCATTGTGAAGGCAGTGAGCATCTGGGCCATGTAGTGTAATGTAATGATGATGTCATGTAATGATGAGGCCAGTAGAAGCCCAGGTATGATTGGTTATGAACTGGAAAATCCAATATGATAGAGTGGAGCTGAGCCCAATGGAGCAGAATAGAGCGCTGGTACATATATCGCTGTCTTCTGTTCTGCTGGGGTGGGAGTGGTCGACTCCTCCACCTTGAAGAGGGTGTCCCTCATTTGGGGTTGAGAAAATTGGCAGACAGGAGAGCAGAGGCCCTACATCTGCTGTGCTGATAAGGTACTGTAAGTTGTCTGTGGTAGCAGGGAGGAATTGGGACAAAACATCAACCTTTTGACATTTTGGCCTCAACTGGCCCACCACAAGGTCACAAACAATATGCATGCGATCAGGAATGTCTAGAAAGGGGACACACTGTTCTGTGGACCAGGACAGGCTGGATTGGATTTCTTAAAGAAGTAACCATACATGCTGGGCCACTTCTTACATGCCTGCAATATTAGCAGACATTAGACGCCATTGCTGCACATTCCCTGCACATCTGTGGTTACAGAGTGTCTTTATGGACCCAATGTTAACCACAGTGTCAACTATGTATTAATGGACCCAGTGTTAACCACAGTGTCAACTATGTATTAATGGACCCAGTGTTAACCACAGTGTCAACTATGTATAAATGGACCCAGTGTTAACCACAGTGTCAACTATGTATTAATGGACCCAGTGTTAACCACAGTGTCAACTATGTATTAATGGACCCAGTGTTAACCACAGTGTCAACTATGTATTAATGGACCCAGTGTTAACCACAGTGTCAACTATGTATTAATGGACCCAGTGTTAACCACAGTGTCAACTATGTATTAATGGACCCAGTGTAAACCACAGTGTCAACTATGTATTAATGGACCCAATGTTAACCACAGTGTCAACTATGTATTAATGGACCCAGTGTAAACCACAGTGTCAACTATGTATTAATGGACCCAGTGTTAACCACAGTGTCAACTATGTATTAATGGACCCAGTGTTAACCACAGTGTCAACTATGTATAAATGGACCCAGTGTTAACCACAGTGTCAACTATGTATTAATGGACCCAGTGTTAACCACAGTGTCAACTATGTATTAATGGACCCAGTGTTAACCACAGTGTCAACTATGTATTAATGGACCCAGTGTTAACCACAGTGTCAACTATGTATTAATGGACCCAGTGTAAACCACAGTGTCAACTATGTATTAATGGACCCAATGTTAACCACAGTGTCAACTATGTATTAATGGACCCAGTGTAAACCACAGTGTCAACTATGTATTAATGGACCCAGTGTAAACCACAGTGTCAACTATGTATTAATGGACCCAGTGTTAACCACAGTCTCAACTATGTATTAATGGACCCAGTGTTAACCACAGTCTCAACTATGTATTAATGGACCCAGTGTTAACCACAGTGTCAACTATGTATTAATGGACCCAGTGTTAACCACAGTCTCAACTATGTATTAATGGACCCAGTGTTAACCACAGTGTCAACTATGTATTAATGGACCCAGTGTTAACCACAGTGTCAACTATGTATTAATGGACCCAGTGTTAACCACAGTGTCAACTATGTATTAATGGACCCAGTGTTAACCACAGTGTCAACTATGTATTAATGGACCCAGTGTTAACCACAGTCTCAACTATGTATTAATGGACCCAGTGTTAACCACAGTGTCAACTATGTATTAATGGACCCAGTGTTAACCACAGTGTCAACTATGTATTAATGGACCCAGTGTAAACCACAGTGTCAACTATGTATTAATGGACCCAGTGTTAACCACAGTCTCAACTATGTATTAATGGACCCAGTGTTAACCACAGTCTCAACTATGTATTAATGGACCCAGTGTTAACCACAGTGTCAACTATGTATTAATGGACCCAGTGTTAACCACAGTCTCAACTATGTATTAATGGACCCAGTGTTAACCACAGTCTCAACTATGTATTAATGGACCCAGTGTTAACCACAGTGTCAACTATGTATTAATGGACCCAGTGTTAACCACAGTGTCAACTATGTATTAAT
>JAIFZK010000005.1:28120000-28167500 GCA_027481765.1 Tenualosa thibaudeaui
TGACCTGAAGACAGGTGTTTTGACCTGAAGACATGAAGGTGTTTTGACCTGAAGACATGAAGTTGTTTTGACCTGAAGACATGAAGTTATTTTGACCTGAAGACAGGTGTTTTGACCTGAAGACATGAAGGTGTTTTGACCTGAAGACATGAAGTTGTTTTGACCTGAAGACATGAAGTTATTTTGACCTGAAGACAGGTGTTTTGACCTGAAGACATGAAGGTGTTTTGACCTGAAGACAGGTGTTTGTGTCCCTCTGCACTAGAAGGCAGCATTTTACTTTGAAAGAAAGAGTTCCAGGAAAAAGAGAGAGAGAGACAAAGAGAGAGAGAGAGAGGAGAGAGAAAGAGGGAGAAAGATGGAGAAAAAAGCGAGGGAGAGAGAGAGAGGGGGGGAGAGAGAGAGAAGAATGATGAGCTGCAGGGTGAAAATGTGCAGCGGGGGAGGAGCAGTATGAGGAAGAGGAGGAGAGATGAAGAGGAGGAGAAGGAGGCCACTGTGAGCTCTCAGGGGCGACTCACACCTCCTCTAGTGACTGGAGAGAGAGGAGAAAAGAGAGAGAAGAGGAGTTGATGAAGACAGCATAATGTGTAGAGAGAGAAAGAGATGGAGACAGGGAGGGATAGCAGAGTAAGATGGTATGAGAGTTGAGAGTGGTGGAGAGAGGGAGAGAGGAGGGAGGGGCAAAAGAAGAGATGGATGGATAGATGGAGAGTAGAGTGATGGATATATGCAGAGAGAAGGGAATGAAGGAGAGAGAGCAGAGAGGAGAGGAGAGTAGGGGAGGATAAAAGAAGGAGGGGTGGAGAGGAGAGGAGAGCAGAGGATAAAGAAGCTGTAGCTATGTGTGTGTGTGTGTAAGAGAGAAGTGTGTGTGTGTGAGAGAGAAGTGTGTGTGTGTGTGTGTGTGTGTGTGAGAAAGAAGTGTGTGTGTGTGAGAGAGAAGTGTGTGTGTGTGTGAGAGAGAGAGAAGTGTGTGTGTGTGTGTGTGTGTGTGTGAGAGAGAGAAGTGTGTGTGTGTGTGTGAGAGAAGTGTGTGTGTGTGTGTGTGTGAGAGAGAGGTGTGTGTGTGTGAGAGAGAAGTGTGTGTGTGTGTTTGTGTGAGTTGCTGTGGCTGTGTGAGTGGAGAGGAGTGTGTGTGTGTGTGTGTGTGTGTGTGTGTGTGTGTGTGTGAGTGGCATGCTTTAACCAGATTGAAGAATCATGTGGGAGGATGGAGAATCAGCTGATCACATGTTTCACCAGCAGCACAGCAGCTGGCCTACATACAGCACACACACACACACACACACACACACACACACACACACACACACACACACAGTGGCTCCCTACACACACACACACACACACACACACACAGTGGCTCCCTACACACACAAACACAGACAGACAGACTGGCAGGTAGTGATGGACACACACACACATACAGGCAGGCAGTGTTGGACACACGTACACACACGGTGGCTCCTTACACACACACACACACACACACACACACACAAACACACACACACACAGACGGGGGCTCCTTGCTCTGCTGAGGCCATTAGTTCCACATGCTGCTCTAATCCAGCAGCTTCCATCACATCTGGCCCCAGTTACACAAACACACACACACACACACACACACACGGTGGCTCCTTACACACACACACACACATAGACACACACACACTTCTACGAACACACACTCATTTATTCACATGCCCACACACACACACTCACTTCCATGCACACACACACACTCACTGGCATGTGCGTGCACACACACACACACACACACACACACACAGGCTTTTATGCCCATATACACCATACATATTTTGCACAGAAAGACAGATAAACACACTCACTCACACACACACACACACTGACACACACACACACACAGCATTGGTCTGCCTCTCTCTATTGTGTATGAAATATTCAGTGTTCAGCAACTCCACAGGTCATTAAGGTCTACGACATTGTGAATTAATTTCTCTCACTCACTCACACACACACACACATACACACACACACACACACACACACACACATATATAATCAGTATTTATTAAACCCAGTTTATGGCCTTGCAATCGGCTGGTCTTGCTTTAAATTGGCAAAGCCAGATAGTCTTTGTCCTTCAGCATCATCAGTGGGAATATGAACAATGCTTGTGTGCTATTTTGAAGAGTTGAAAAGCTAACTAATCCCTCAACACAATTAGCACCTTAACATCTCCTTGTTAATAAAGGCATATTTCTTTAAGGGCAAATTTGATCAAATACAACAGATTCTAAGATCTCAGCTGCAAATAGCTCAATATCTGCAACCACCAGTAACACTGAAAGGGAATTTCAATGCAGTGGCAGAATTTAGCCTGATTGAGACTGAGACTCTTAAAGACTGAGACTGAGACTCTTAAATATTGAGACAGAGACTGAGACTCCTAACAATTGAGACTGAGACTTCTAACAATTGAGACTGAGACTCTTAAAGATTGAGATTGAGACTCTGAAAGACTGAGACTGAGACTCTTAAAAATTGAGACTGAGACTCTTAAAGATTGAGACTGAGAGTGCCCTGATTAAAGTTATAAATGATATACATCTTAATACTGATGCAGGCAAAACATCTGTTCTGGTCCTATTGGACCTCAGTGCAGCTTTTGACACTGTTGATCACAACATACAGCTACATCGACTTGAACACTGGGTTGGGTACACTGGTATAGTTATTGATTGGTTAAAATCATGTTTACAAGATAGAAGCCTCTTTGTTGACATGGGAAATTGTACCTCAACACCAATGTCTTTGACCTGTGGAGTGCCACAGGGGTCGATCCTTGGACCATTGAACCATTATATGCTCCCAATTGGACAAATTATTAAGAACAACTCAATCTCCTATCATTGCTATGCTAATGACACCCAGATTTACTTTGCTCTTTGTTCTTGCCCCCCTTTATTAATGTATTGACCAGCTGTAGAATTGGCCTTAAAGCACTGCTGCCTGTGTCCAAGTCTCTAAATGGGACAGGGCCTAATTACCTCTCTGATATGTTTCAGCAATATAACCCAATCAGCAGCAGAAAACAATGCTGGTAAAACCTGGCGTTAGAACAAACTGTGGTGAAGCAGCTTTTAGCTACTATGGAACCAACCCCCACAGGACATCAAAAAGCCTCCCACTGTTGGCAGTTTCAAATCTAGAATAAGACCAAGCTGTTCTCAGATGCTTCCTGCTAACTGATAAAGATCATTACATCATGAATATTTCTTTTAAACTTTAATCAGTTCCTACTTTTACTGTCATGATTCTGTTCCCGGAGACCTTGGCCACCCACTGGACTAAAGCTACATTGCACCTTCTTTGTTTGTTTGTATCTCCCATGTGCTTCTGTCCTGTCTGCCTGCCCTGCCCCTTTCTCCTCCCCTGCTCCACACCTGTTCCCCATGATCCTGTTCCCCGTAATGAGTATCAGCTGCCTCCTGTTTGTCTTAGTGCTCCTGCTCCCTATTTAAACCCTTGTTTGTTCCTTGTTCGCTGTCTGATCATCTGACCTTGTTCCCCGCCTATTGTAAGTCTGTCTCTAGTCTGCTCACCGACCTGTGAGTTCTGTTTCCCTTGTTTTTTACCTGCTCTCGTTTCTTGTGTCTGTCTAGTGGAAGTCTTTGGACTTTTTTTGCTTTTTCCTGAACCTTTTGAAGAATCTTGGATTACTGTCTTGATACCTTTTGGATATTTTGAGTTTTCTCAGTTTTCCCAACCCCTGCCTTTGATACCTGTTTCTGGAAACCCCCTGTTGGATTACTTGTGTTTTTTGCTTAACCAAGATCTCCTGAACTTTCTCCTGCTACGCACTATTTTTGTATAGTTTTTGTCACTGTGAAATTACCAAGATCTCCTGAGCTTTCTCCCACTGCGTGCTGTTTGCTGTTGTACAGTTTTTGGCCCATTGAGAAATAAACCGTGCCGATCTGCATTTGGGTTTGTCTTGAGCTTTAGCGAATTTAACAGTATGATCAGACCAGCAATAAACCCAGCGGATCTTGAGCAGTTTTCGGTGATGTATCGGGAGACCCAGTCTTATATTGAGCGGTCAGACGTTATGCTTCCCGACATCAAACGACCCTACCAAGTAACGAAGACCGTTTTCGACGTTGTGGCAACCGCTCAAGCGGCAGCAATGCCTACACCCGAGATGAAGCGGGTGCTCAATCGTTCCAAACACGGGCACGAGGCTGCTAGGGAATTGCTCCATCTGCGCCAGGGTTCCCGATCTGTTTCTGACTTCGCCAGAGACTTCCAGACCCTGGCTATCTCATCTGGCTGGGGTGAGAAGGAATTATTCGACACCTTCCTAAACGGTCTCTCTGAAGAATTGAAAGATGAGTTAATATCCCATGATCTGCCTGAGACCTGCGAGGGGTTGGTCAATCTGGCCATCCGTGTCGACACTAGGTTGCAGCAACGTCGACGTTTTAGTGCATCCGGAGCTGTGGGTGGAGGAATTCCCCGTCTCGCTACCTCCTCTTCGTCATCTTCCGCCATGGCAACCCCAGAGTCCATGCAGGTGGACCGGACTCGTCTGAGTGTGGAGGAGAGACGGCGAGGATTACAAGCTAGACCTCCAACCGCTTCTGTTTTTTCAGTTCCTCCGTTTTTTCCGAGCGTGGAGTTGAATTCTCCAGCGCCTTCCGTTATCTCCATGTCCGCTTCAGAACCTAGTTCCGGACCACAGAGCCCCTGGACGCCGAGTCCCGGACCACAGAGCCCCTGGACGCCGAGTCCCGGACCACAGAGCCCCTGGACGCCGAGTCCCGGACCACAGAGCCCCTGGACGCCGAGTCCCGGACCACAGAGCCCCTGGACGCCGAGTCCCCGACCAGCGAGTCCCCGGGCGCCGAGTCCCCGACCAGCGAGTCCCCGGGCGCCGAGTCCCCGACCAGCGAGTCCCCGGGCGCCGAGTCCCCGACCAGCGAGTCCCCGGGCGCCGAGTCCCCGACCAGCGAGTCCCCGGGCGCCGAGTCCCCGACCAGCGAGTTCCTGGTCGTTTGGTTCCCGATCAGCGAGCCCCGGAGCGGCGACTCCCCGACCAGCGAGTTCCTGGTCATTCAGTCCACGACCTGCGAGTTCCCGACCAGCGAGCCCCGGAGCGCCGAGTCCCCGACCAGCGAGTTCCTGGTCGTTTGGTTCCCGATCAGCGAGCCCCGGAGCGGCGACTCCCCGACCAGCGAGTTCCTGGTCGTTCAGTCCACGACCAGAGGGTTCCGGAGCGCAGAGTCCCCGGGCGCCGAGTCCCCTACCAGCAAGTTCCTGGGCCTCGAGCCTTCCGTCCAGTGATCCCCCGTCCAGTGATCCCCCGTCCAGTGATCCCCCGTCCAGTGATTCCCCGTCCAGTGATTCCCCGTCCAGTGAGTTCCCATCCAGTGAAACCCAGTCCGGCGAGTTCCAGTCCGGCGAGTTCCAGTCCGGCGATTCCCCGTCCGGCGATTCCCCGTCCGGTGAGCCCCAGTCCGGTGAGCCCCAGTCCGGCGAGTTCCAGTCCGGCGAGTTCCAGTCCGGCGAGTTCCAGTCCGGCGATTCCTCGTCCAGTGAATCCCTGTCCAGTGAGTTCCCATCCAGTGAAACCCAGTCCGGCGAGTTCCAGTCCGGCGATTCCCCGTCCGGCGATTCCCCGTCCGGCGATTCCCCGTCCGGTGAGCCCCAGTCCGGTGAGCCCCAGTCCGGCGAGTTCCAGTCCGGCGAGTTCCAGTCCGGCGATTCCCCGTCCGGCGAATTCCCGTCCGGCGAATCCCCGTCCAGTGAGCCCCCATCCAGTGAGCCCCAGTCCGGCGAGTTCCAGTCCGGCGAGTTCCAGTCCGGCGATTCCTCGTCCAGTGAATCCCTGTCCAGTGAGTTCCCACCCAGTGAGCCCCAGTACGGCGAGTCCCAGTCCGGCGCGTGCCTTCCAGTGTCTCCGGCCCGCGCGCGCCCTCCAGTGTCTCCGGCCCGACCTCCAGTGTCTCCGGCCCGCGCGCCCCCTCCAGAGTCTCCTGCCAGAGGCCGCCACCCAGAGTCTCCTTCCAGGGGGCGCCACCCAGAGTCTCCTGCCTGCGGCCGCCACCCAGAGTCTCCTGCCTGCGGCCGCCATCCAGAGCCTCCGGCCCGTGGGCATCCTCCAGAGCCTCCGGCCCGTGGGCATCCTCCAGAGCCTCCGTCCCGTGGGCATCCTCCAGAGCCTCCGACCCGTGGGCATCCTCCAGAGTCTCCGACCCGTGGGCATCCTCCAGAGTCTCCGGCCCGTGGGCATCCTCCAGAGCCTCCGTCCCGTGGGCATCCTCCAGAGTCTCCGTCCCGTGGGCATCCTCCAGAGTCTCCGTCCCGTGGGCACCCTTCTGAGTCTCCGTCCCGTGGGCACCCTTCTGAGTCTCCGTCCCGTGGGCACCCTTCTGAGTCTCCGACCCGTGGGCACCCTTCTGAGCCTCGGGAGGCCGAACCCCTGATCCAGGAGCCTTGGGATGCGGAATCCCCAGCCAAGAAGACAGAGGTTTTTCAGAGTCCAGTGGGCTCAAGACCGGTGGAGGATACTGTTCTTGAGACGATTCTGTTTCATGCATTAGAACAACCCCTTGGCCAGCATCTGCTCCTACCCTGCCCCCCATTAGTTGTGGACCCCGGGGGTCCTCCGGGGACAAGGCCATGGTTTCAAACCACTTGGAGATTTAGTTCTCGCCTGCCAATCTGTTTTTGGTGTTTTTCTTGGGGACCTCAGGGGCTGTCCCTTGGGAGGGGGTTGGGTTCTGTCACCACTCTGTCCTGTCTGTTTTTGTCTCCTCTCGTTTCTATCTCTCTTGATCAGTGTATCAGTGAACCTGAACTTTTCTCAGCCACCAGCAAGCATCCAGATCATGACTCCCGTGCCTGTTTTCTGTGTCTCAACCCAGCCTGTTCCTTGTTTCCTTGTCTGGTCTCCCGCCTTGTCTCTGTTTTGTTTCCTGTCTCCTGTAGGATTGTCTGCCTGTCCCCGAACCTGTGGCCTGTGACCTGTTCCCTGCACCGGTTTCCAGCCCGTTTCATGCCTCCCCGCCTGGTCCCCTGTCTGTTTCTGTTTGTCTCGGTCTCCGGAAAGATCGTCTGCCTGTTTCCGAACCTGGACTGCCGGTGACCTACGGCTCTGCTCCTCCGTCCCTGGTTCGACCCTTTGCCTGCCTACGACCTACGCTCTGCTCGCCTGTCCTGGATTCCGACCCGTGCTCCGGTTTCGACTTACGCTCTGCGCAACTCTCACCTGCTCTTCTGCTCCGGTTCCCGACTCACCGCCAACGCCCCGCCTCAGCCAAAGGGACGCCATGAGGCGTCCGTTAGAGGGGGAGTACTGTCATGATTCTGTTCCCGGAGACCTTGGCCACCCACTGGACTAAAGCTACATTGCACCTTCTTTGTTTGTTTGTATCTCCCATGTGCTTCTGTCCTGTCTGCCTGCCCTGCCCCTTTCTCCTCCCCTGCTCCACACCTGTTCCCCATGATCCTGTTCCCCGTAATGAGTATCAGCTGCCTCCTGTTTGTCTTAGTGCTCCTGCTCCCTATTTAAACCCTTGTTTGTTCCTTGTTCGCTGTCTGATCATCTGACCTTGTTCCCCGCCTATTGTAAGTCTGTCTCTAGTCTGCTCACCGACCTGTGAGTTCTGTTTCCCTTGTTTTTTACCTGCTCTCGTTTCTTGTGTCTGTCTAGTGGAAGTCTTTGGACTTTTTTTGCTTTTTCCTGAACCTTTTGAAGAATCTTGGATTACTGTCTTGATACCTTTTGGATATTTTGAGTTTTCTCAGTTTTCCCAACCCCTGCCTTTGATACCTGTTTCTGGAAACCCCCTGTTGGATTACTTATGCTTTGCTTTAACAAGATCTCCTGAACTTTCTCCTGCTACGTACTATTTTTGTATAGTTTTTTGCTACTGTGAAATTACCAAGATCTCCTGAGCTTTCTCCCACTGCGTGCTGTTTGCTGTTGTACAGTTTTTGGCCCATTGAGAAATAAACCGTGCCGATCTGCATTTGGGTTTGTCTTGAGCTTTAGCGAATTTAACATTTACTTCATTTTATTACTTTATTTCTACAATTTCTTTGACCCAGTCACTTACTTTTGTCATTTTATGTCATTTCATTTTCTTTTATTCAGTGTTCTCTCTAAAAATAGTTTTTGTTTTTTTCATTTTGTTTATGGTTTCTTTGTTTTCTCAATAATTTCTTATATAATATTTATCTTATGTAATAATTAATAAAGCGCATTGAACTGCCTCAGTGTGTGTCTATATAGACCACACCTATCAAACTCAAGGCCCGTGGACAAATCAACAACAGCGACTTTTCAGCAGAACCAGAACTACACAGAAATCAGCATTCAAAGCCTCTTATGCTGTTTCATCTGAGCTTGCCAAAGCAAAGAGGCCATTGCGAGATTGTCAAAGTATCTGCTGTGGAAATGGCCAAAGCTTTCGTTAAACACTGTAGAATGGTCTCTTTGTCTCCAATGCCGTGACACCCTGAGAAAAGCCGTGCATGACTGTAAGTGATTCTCCTTGATTTTGGATGACTACAGATGGGATGGATGTTAGCCAAAGGAGTTGGCACAGATATATTCAACACTGTTAACAGTGTTGCAAGTGCATACTGTGGCTTTGCTAAGCTGTCAACTGTTGTAACGGATGGCGCACCAGTGATGCAGAGAAGACACAGATGTTTTGCAGGGAAACTGCCCTATACTGCACTGTGTCATACATCAGATGAGCAGCCTACTATTAGTTGGGAGAAGTGGGCCTGGTTTTGACATGGCGGGACAACATGCCATGCATTTGATCTCTCCAGGAAGCGCCGTGCCCAAAGACACCAAAGACACTCTGGACTTTATCCACACTATGGATTTGGTGACTAATGTCTCATATCATCAGAGGAGGAACAGATCCGTTTGTCACAGGAGGTTCGTCGCCTTTTTCGTCGTCTGGGGATACATACAGTTTGCACACTGAGATCAGATAGATGAAGTGTCTGGAGCATGTATACAGTTTGCACACTGAGATCAGATAGATGAAGTGTCTGGAGCATGTATACAGTTTGCACACTGAGATCAGATAGATGAAGTGTCTGGAGCATGTATACAGTTTGCACACTGAGATCAGATAGATGAAGTGTCTGGAGCATGTATACAGTTTGCACACTGAGATCAGATAGATGAAGTGTCTGGAGCATGTATACAGTTTGCACACTGAGATCAGATGGATGTTTTTGCACTGCACTCTGAAATTCCAGTGTTATGGGTGACACAAGTGCCTACTACAGAAAACCCAAAGACAGAAGAAAGTATCTTTGCCTTTGATTTGGCTTCTTAACAGACATCACCGCCATCTCAACCACCTTAACACAATGTTGCAGGGAGAAACCAAACTGTGTGAGGTCTGTTTGCACACATTCAAGCAGAAACTAGACCTGTTCATAGAAGGGTTTTCTCCATGTTGTGCATATTTGGTATCCCAAAGCACTTTTCTGCTGCTGTCAGCAAGTAGTCATCAGAACTGCAGTTTGAACTCTGAACTGCAGTCAGATCTGTCTTCTCAAACAAAGAGCAGTGAGAGGGGATTTCATTTTGGAGACTGCTGCCAGAGCCACAGTTTCCACGGCTCTCTCAGTGGCCAGCATGTTTGGGAGCACTTGCATTTGTGAGAGCGGTTTTTCAACTATGAAGCACATTAAGTCAAAAGATATGGATAGGATGCACACAGATTGGCACTGATATCCAGTCTGCTGTGTGCCAGCAGGCAAACCCACAAGAATCTCATTAAGAGAGAACCTGATGTGGCCTCCTGCTGTGGCTGAGATTGGGCAGTAGCCTAAATGGGGGAAATGTGTGTAAATTCTAAACTGCACTGAATATGATGCTTGTTGTTGCACTCAATGCTGGGCCAGTGTTCTTCAGTGCACGGCAGCACTGAATGATGATGCATAAGAGCCCTCTGCACTTCTGTTTCTTTTGAAACAAACGATTAACAAGAGTATTAGAGATGTTAAAAATGTATTTGAGATTTCACTGCATTTTTTACACTCAGTAACCATATGCAAACAAAATGTGTGTTAAAATGTCCTTGTGCATGTGTGTGTATACATCAAATATTTTGTTCTTATTTAGGATTATTTTGCAGCTTCTCTCATATCTGATCTCATATCTCATATCTAAGTTGGAGTGTGAGGTCATGTGGCCCTCTGATAAGTTGTGTCTAAGTGTGGTCTATGTATGATCTCTATATGGTCTATGTATGATCTATATGGTCTATGTATGATCTCTATATGGTCTATGTATGATCTATATGGTCTATGTATGATTTCTATATGGTCTATGTATGATCTCTATATGGTCTATGTATGATGATCTATATGGTCTATGTATGATCGATATGGTCTATGTATAATCTCTATATAGTCTATGTATGATCTATATGGTCTATGTATAATCTCTATATGGTCTATGTATAATCTCTATATGGTCTATGTATGATGATCTATATGGTCTATGTATGATCTCTATATGGTCTATGTATGATCTCTATATGGTCTATGTATGATCTATATGGTCTATGTATGATCTCTGTATGGTCTATGTATGATCTATATGGTCTATGTATAATCTCTATATGGTCTATGTATAATCTCTATATGGTCTATGTATGATCTATATGCTCTATGTATAATCTCTATATGGTCTATGTATGATCTATATGGTCTATGTATGATGATCTATATGGTCTATGTATGATCTATATGGTCTATGTATGATCTCTATATGGTCTATGTATGATCTCTATATGGTCTATGTATGATGATCTATATGGTCTATGTATGATCTCTATATGGTCTATGTATGATGATCTATATGGTCTATGTATGATCTCTATATGGTCTATGTATGATCTATATGGTCTATGTATGATCTATATGCTCCATGTATAATCTCTATATGGTCTATGTATGATCTATATGGTCTATGCATGAACTATATGGTCTATGTATGATCTATATGGTCTATGTATAATCTCTATATGGTCTATGTATGATCTATATGGTCTATGTATAATCTCTATATGGTCTATGTGTGATCTATATGGTCTATGCATGATCTATATGGTCTATGCATGATCTATATGGTCTATGCATGATGATATATATGGTCTATGTATGATCTATATGGTCTATGTATGATCTATATGGTCTATGTATGATCTCTATATGGTCTATGTATGATCTATATGGTCTATGTATGATCTATATGCTCTATGTATAATCTCTATATGGTCTTTGTATGATCTATATGCTCTATGTATAATCTCTATATGGTCTATGTATGATCTATATGGTCTATGCATGATCTATATGGTCTATGTATGATGATATATATGGTCTATGTATGATCTATATGGTCTATGTATGATCTCTATATGGCCTATGTATGATCTATATAGTCTATGTATGATCTATATGGTCTATGTATAATCTCTATATGGTCTATGTATGATCTATATGGTCTATGTATGATCTATATGCTCTATGTATGATCTATATGCTCTATGTATAATCTCTATATGGTCTATGTATGATCTATATGCTCTATGTATAATCTCTATGTGGTCTATGTATGATCTATATGGTCTATGTATAATCTCTATATGGTCTATGTATGATCTATATGGTCTATGTATAATCTATATGGTCTGTGTATGATGATCTATATGGTCTATGTATGATCTCTATATGGTCTATGTATGATCTATATGGTCTATGTATGATCTATATAGTCTATGTATAATCTCTATATGGTCTATGTATGATCTATATGGTCTATGTATAATCTCTATATGGTCTATGTATGATCTATATGGTCTATGTATGATCTATATGGTCTATGTATAATCTCTATATGGTCTATGTATGATGTATGAGTGGTTTCTGTATCTATGAATGTCAAAGCTGGATTTCACCTCTGAAAATATTTTAATCCTGTCTGTGAGAAACATGATTTGTGGGTTCAAATAAACAAAAAAATTCAAATGTGTGTGTGTGTCTCCTCTCACCCTCTCCTGTCCCAGCTATGCTGCAGAGCCACGCTGTAAAATATTTCCTTAATATGTGGTAGTATTAATTATTAAACCTCTAACCACTCTCACACACACAGACACATGCACACACACAGTCTCTCTCTCTCTCTCTCACACACACACACACACACACACACACATATACACAGATACACACACAGACTCACACACACAGAGAGAGAGACTCACACAAACACACAGACACACACTAAGAGAGACTAATACACTGGGTGCTTTGAAAAAAGTGCCTCTGTCGTCCATGAATACATAAATTGTGTGTTCATGCTTCAGGAGAGGGGCATGTGCATGCTTGCACACACACACACAGATGAGGACATCGGGTAAATGTGAAACACCAGTGCTGATAGGTGCAGGAACTAACATGCACATGGAACAGAAAGTGTGAACAACCCAGACAGCACACACACACACACACACACACACGGTGCACCCCGGGGTACCATGTTTCAACTTCTTAAGAGGTTCCAAGTGTCTCACTCCAAAGTAACATGAAATTTCCATCAACTTTCTGTTTACCACCTCTGTGTGTGTGCGTGTGTGTGTGTGTGTTTGTTAGGGTCTGTATGTGTGTGTGTGTGTGTGTGTGTGTGTGTGTGTGTGTGTGTGTGTGTGTGTGTGCCTGCGTCCATCCATCAACATAATGCACACATCATCTCACTGTACCTTCAGTACACAAACACACACACACACAGAGAGGCATTTCCCCTGAGAGATGATTATTCAGTCAGACATCCTCAAAAAAACTTTTAGTGTACATGCAGAATTACATTCCCTGCTGATACCCCACTGACATTTTACATACACACACACACACATATACACACACACCATACATAAATGTATGTCCAACATCCTTCATACACACGTAAACATGATTGCAAAGACGGTTACACACACACACACACACACACACACATGCAAGGGATGTTTCAGAGACATGTTCACTTCTTTGAACATCTCTTGCTTGATGTAGTGACTCAGGTGTAGTAGCTAAAAGGGGTCGTTTGCCACAACGCATTGTGGATTTCTAAATCCATTCTGATCTTAAACACACAACTGATCTTAAACCAGTGCAAACCCACAGATTCAAGTGGCTCATTGCTTTTCTGTTACATCAAATCTTTGATAAGATTTCATTAAATACAGCCACACAAATGACAAAAATAAAATAGTGTATTAATAAATAACCATTTTTACACCAAAACATATAGTTCCTTTGGGGAAGTGGTTGCTGGGCAACACTAAATGCTACAACGGCAAGATAGGCGGAGTAATATGGAAGAGGCAAACCTATGTGTCTGCTGGATTTACAACAGCTTTGAACAAGATTCAGCCAATCACAACAAAGGAACCAAAGAAGCAGTTTTATAATATACTCATAAAGGTGTGGTGTAGAGGTGTAATGTAGTGTACTCACAAACATTTTACGCCTATTATTGTTTTACCCATAGTTAAAAAAAAAACTATATTTGAATGCAAGAAAACTATGTTCTTAATTTAACATCATGACTAAATTACTAGCATAATCATAATTTTTAATTATAGCTGGTCAGCCTCAGAAATGTCTTTGGCTAAACTTAGCCTTCATGTGCCTACTGAAACAGAACGACCCTGTGAGACTGGGTGAAGCAGTCTCCCACCCTCTCGTCCTGACTCAACAGGAGACATTCCTCTTCCAACCTCCAGTGCAGTTCTTTACCCATAGTGCTTCCTGTCTCAGTGAATTATCAAGCTCACCAGACTATGAATTTGGCATGCCTCTCATTGGCATACAAAATGCTCATCTATTCAAAGTTTTCACAGACAAAACAACACATTTGCGTCACATAATCACAAACCGCTATGGAAACACGCTTCACATTATGATTAATCATTCCTGTGTTCTCAGTCATTGTGCTGATAGCCTGTGTGTGACCTCATGCCTACAGCCTAGGCAATGTCTGGGTTTCATTCCTAACATGAAACAGCTGAAAAAGTGACTGTGATGCAAAATGATAAACTTATTGTGAATACACCCCTGCATGCAAATACACCCCTGCATGCAAATACACCCCTGCACCATGCATCCATGCATTCAAATACACCCCTGCATGCAAATACACCCCTGCACCATGCATCCATGCATTCAAATACACCCCTGCATGCAAATACACCCCTGCACCATGCATCCATGCATTCAAATACACCCCTGCATGCAAATACACCCCTGCATCCCTGCTTTCGATGCTTTGACTGTTAGAGGGAATCCATTCCACCAACAACATTAAATGTGTGTGTGTGTCAAGAGTAGTCAAGTCAGGTAGTAATTAGCTTCAGAATACTCCCCCACCCTATCACACACACAGATTCACAAACACACACACACACACACACACACACACACACACAGACATCCCAAGATAATCGTGGTCCAACCTCCACACCTGCACCAGTCGAGTGTAAGTTTGAGTGTGAGTCATTTCTGACTGTAAGTTTGAGGGTGAGTCATGTCTGATTATAAGTTTAGGTGTGAGTCATGTCTGATTGTAAGTGTAGGTGTGAGTCATGTCTGATTGTAAGTTTAGGTGTGAATCATGTCTGATTGTAAGTTTAGGTGTGAATCATGTCTGATTGTAAGTTTAGGTGTGAGTCATGTCTGATTGTAAGTGTAGGTGTGAGTCATGTCTGATTGTAAGTGTAGGTGTGAGTCATGTCTGATTGTAAGTGTAGGTGTGAATCATGTCTGATTGTAAGTTTAGGTGTGAATCATGTCTGATTGTAAGTTTAGGTGTGAATCATGTCTGATTGTAAGTTTAGGTGTGAGTCATGTCTGATTATAAGTTTAGGTGTGAATCATGTCTGATTATAAGTTTATGTGTGAGTCATGTCTGATTGTAAGTTTAGGTGTGAATCATGTCTGATTGTAAGTTTAGGTGTGAATCATGTCTGATTGTAAGTTTAGGTGTGAGTCATGTCTGATTGTACGTTTAGGTGTGAATCATGTCTGATTGTAAGTTTAGGTGTGAATCATGTCTGATTGTAAGTTTAGGTGTGAGTCATGTCTGATTATAAGTTTAGGTGTGAATCATGTCTGATTATAAGTTTATGTGTGAGTCATGTCTGATTGTAAGTTTAGGTGTGAATCATGTCTGATTGTAAGTTTAGGTGTGAGTCATGTCTGATTGTAAGTTTAGGTGTGAATCATGTCTGATTGTAAGTGTAGGTGTGAGTCATGTCTGATTATAAGTTTATGTGTGAGTCATGTCTGATTGTAAGTTTAGGTGTGAATCATGTCTGATTGTAAGTTTAGGTGTGAGTCATGTCTGATTGTAAGTTTAGGTGTGAGTCATGTCTGATTGTAAGTTTAGGTGTGAATCATGTCTGATGGTAAGTGTAGGTGTGAGTCATGCCTGATTATAAGTTTATGTGTGAGTCATGTCTGATTGTAAGTTTAGGTGTGAGTCATGTCTGATTGTAAGTGTAGGTGTGAGTCATGTCTGATTGTAAGTTTAGGTGTGAGTCATGTCTGATTGTAAGTTTAGGTGTGAGTCATGTCTGATTGTAAGTTTAGGTGTGAGTCATGTCTGATTGTAAGTGTAGGTGTGAGTCATGTCTGATTATAAGTTTAGGTGTGAATCATGTCTGATTGTAAGTGTAGGTGTGAGTCATGTCTGATTATAAGTTTAGGTGTGAGTCATGTCTGATTATAAGTTTAGGTGTGAGTCATGTCTGATTGTAAGTTTAGGTGTGAATCATGTCTGATTGTAAGTTTAGGTGTGAGTCATGTCTGATTGTAAGTGTAGGTGTGAGTCATGTCTGATTGTAAGTTTAGGTGTGAATCATGTCTGATTGTAAGTGTAGGTGTGAGTCATGCCTGATTATAAGTTTATGTGTGAGTCATGTCTGATTGTAAGTTTAGGTGTGAGTCATGTCTGATTGTAAGTGTAGGTGTGAGTCATGTCTGATTGTAAGTTTAGGTGTGAGTCATGTCTGATTGTAAGTGTAGGTCTGAGTCATGCCTGATTATAAGTTTATGTGTGAGTCATGTCTGATTGTAAGTTTAGGTGTGAATCATGTCTGATTGTAAGTGTAGGTGTGAGTCATGCCTGATTATAAGTTTATGTGTGAGTCATGTCTGATTGTAAGTTTAGGTGTGAGTCATGTCTGATTGTAAGTGTAGGTGTGAGTCATGTCTGATTGTAAGTTTAGGTGTGAGTCATGTCTGATTGTAAGTGTAGGTGTGAGTCATGCCTGATTATAAGTTTATGTGTGAGTCATGTCTGATTGTAAGTTTAGGTGTGAGTCATGCCTGATTATAAGTTTATGTGTGAGTCATGTCTGATTATAAGTTTATGTGTGAGTCATGTCTGATTGTAAGTTTAGGTGTGAGTCATGCCTGATTATAAGTTTATGTGTGAGTCATGTCTGATTGTAAGTTTAGGTGTGAGTCATGTCTGATTGTAAGTTTGTGTGTGAGTCATTTATGACTGTAAGTTTGAGGGTGAGTCATGTCTGATTATAAGTTTAGGTGTGAGTCATGTCTGATTGTAAGTGTAGGTGTGAGTCATGTCTGATTGTAAGTTTAGGTGTGAATCATGTCTGATTGTAAGTTTAGGTGTGAATCATGTCTGATTGTAAGTTTAGGTGTGAGTCATGTCTGATTGTAAGTTTAGGTGTGAATCATGTCTGATTGTAAGTGTAGGTGTGAGTCATGTCTGATTATAAGTTTATGTGTGAGTCATGTCTGATTGTAAGTTTAGGTGTGAATCATGTCTGATTGTAAGTTTAGGTGTGAGTCATGTCTGATTGTAAGTTTAGGTGTGAGTCATGTCTGATTGTAAGTTTAGGTGTGAATCATGTCTGATGGTAAGTGTAGGTGTGAGTCATGCCTGATTATAAGTTTATGTGTGAGTCATGTCTGATTGTAAGTTTAGGTGTGAGTCATGTCTGATTGTAAGTGTAGGTGTGAGTCATGTCTGATTGTAAGTTTAGGTGTGAGTCATGTCTGATTGTAAGTTTAGGTGTGAGTCATGTCTGATTGTAAGTTTAGGTGTGAGTCATGTCTGATTGTAAGTGTAGGTGTGAGTCATGTCTGATTATAAGTTTAGGTGTGAATCATGTCTGATTGTAAGTGTAGGTGTGAGTCATGTCTGATTATAAGTTTAGGTGTGAGTCATGTCTGATTATAAGTTTAGGTGTGAGTCATGTCTGATTGTAAGTTTAGGTGTGAGTCATGTCTGATTGTAAGTTTAGGTGTGAGTCATGTCTGATTGTAAGTGTAGGTGTGAGTCATGTCTGATTGTAAGTTTAGGTGTGAATCATGTCTGATTGTAAGTGTAGGTGTGAGTCATGCCTGATTATAAGTTTATGTGTGAGTCATGTCTGATTGTAAGTTTAGGTGTGAGTCATGTCTGATTGTAAGTGTAGGTGTGAGTCATGTCTGATTGTAAGTTTAGGTGTGAGTCATGTCTGATTGTAAGTGTAGGTCTGAGTCATGCCTGATTATAAGTTTATGTGTGAGTCATGTCTGATTGTAAGTTTAGGTGTGAATCATGTCTGATTGTAAGTGTAGGTGTGAGTCATGCCTGATTATAAGTTTATGTGTGAGTCATGTCTGATTGTAAGTTTAGGTGTGAGTCATGTCTGATTGTAAGTGTAGGTGTGAGTCATGTCTGATTGTAAGTTTAGGTGTGAGTCATGTCTGATTGTAAGTGTAGGTGTGAGTCATGCCTGATTATAAGTTTATGTGTGAGTCATGTCTGATTGTAAGTTTAGGTGTGAGTCATGCCTGATTATAAGTTTATGTGTGAGTCATGTCTGATTATAAGTTTATGTGTGAGTCATGTCTGATTGTAAGTTTAGGTGTGAGTCATGCCTGATTATAAGTTTATGTGTGAGTCATGTCTGATTGTAAGTTTAGGTGTGAGTCATGTCTGATTGTAAGTTTGAGTGTGAGTCACGACTTTAAAATGAAACTAGTTTGTGTGACACAAGAGCCAGGTTCAGTGTGACTAGGAGGGGTCAAATTTAAGACATACATGCAATTTAACTATTTGTGTGGCACAGCCCATTACAATTGACACCATTGCAGTGCTGATAGACATAAGCTAAGATGTGTGTGTGTGTGTGTGTGTGTGTGTGTGTGTGTGTGTGTGTGATGGACCTTTCTTTCAGCTGCTGCAACCAGCTGCTGCATTTCTGCCACAGGAGGCATAAGACCACAAGACCATTGCTTCACCAAAAAATAATTACAAAAAACATTCCTCAGAACAGCCACTTTTTATTAGTGTGAATCAAAAAATGTGGTCCTAAACCATGGCAGCTCTCCTAATTTCAACTCCTCAATAGTATTACAGTTGTCAAAAACGTGAAACAGCACCACCGCTAATCACAGTGAAACAGAGAATTTCAGTAAAACATTCCAGTACCATAGATATCTTTCCCCATTGTTTTCAATGTAAATCTAACTCAAACCCCAGCGGCCGGTGAGTTTACGGAGGTTGAATGGATTCTTAAATCTTATGAAATTACATTTGTGCATCTTTCATGAGCGAGCAGTAGAACAATATTGAGCGTAGAAAAATGTTTAGAGCAAGCACACAAATGATATTTAGAGACAAAATTGAAACTTGAGCACAAAAAACTTGTATTTGAGCAAACAGGAATCAATATTTATATGCAGTAACATCCCCCTTTCATTCAGTTTCACTCTACTTGTACTGTAGAACTGCAGAAAGTGCTACATCTGTGCCATAATTGTCAACCAATCAACCAGTTGTTAATGCTCATAATCTCATAGATGCTAGCGATTGTGTCATAGATGACGCTAGCTATTCAGGATAACCAGCAAGTGGTGGACAGCGTTAATATCACACTAACCATCTGTGAATATTTGCATTTACAGTCAACATGCAATGCATAGCCATAGTTGGTTGCTAAGTGACTTTATTAGCTGCTACTGTATTAGCCTGTGCTCCGCGCAAAAGTCTGTCCATGGGATTGTGAAATACAGACATATTATCTATTGGGATACTGCTGTTTTGATAATTAGTGTGCATGTCTTTGTTATGGAAGGTATGAAAACGAAATTGAACATTATCATAACAGATTAGGTGTGAATGATACATAGCCTATTCTATGTGTTAGAAATTTACATCAGATATGTAGATTTGTGTCATTATGTTTTAATTGTGAATTCAATGTTTTAAAAAGATAATGAAAAAGTACCTTATATTATTATAATGTTTATAATAGTTAAAATATTTTCTATTCAATTTTACAGTGATGTCATCATATGTCATATGTCATGAAGTCAACCCGAAGATTGGATTTTGGATTGCATTTTGGCATCTTTATGGCAAGCCAAAAGACTGATCAATGCCCGCGAATTTTCAACCTCACTACCGTGAGAAAGACGCCCTCCTACTTCAGTTTCTCCAGCGGAATCACTGAAGAAGGTGAGTGCACTTTGCTATCTTCAAATATTACCAGTAACTACACCACTACACACAAAACAGGGCAAGGTTTTCATGCGGATATTCGTTTAAACGTTTGCCTACTTCCTAAACGTAAAGTTTAGGAAGTAGGCATGGTGTTTTAACTGTATGCTCAACACTTTTACAGGTACTACATCATTATTCAACCAAGTGTCCCAATAATTCTGGAGGGTGTTGTGGCTACTTATATAACAAATTGAGTAATTCAGTTTGTTTTTTCTTTGTCTGTGTGTTTCAATTTCAGATGCCGTGAGAAGAAACCCCACATGTGTAGCTGCCACAGACGCAGACAGCACAGCAGCAATTAAGCGCTGGTTTTACTGGGCAATTAAGCACTGGTTTTACTGGGCAATTAAGCACTGGTTTTACTGGGCAATTAAGCGCTGGTTTTACTGGGCAATTAAGCGCTTGTTTTACTGGGCAATTAAGCGCTGGTTTTACTGGGCAATTAAGCGCTGGTTTTACTGGGCAATTAAGCACTGGTTTTACTGGGCAATTAAGCGCTGGTTTTACTGGGCAATTAAGCGCTGGTTTTCGGGGAAGGATAGGGAAGGGGAGAGGAAGGAACGGATGCCTTCTACACATGGTAGTGAGTTTCTTAAAAAAGGAATGAATTAAAAAATAAATATGAATTAATAAAAAATGAATTACAGTGAAACTGAATCTTGTTTTTTTTTCTACAAATAGACACATACCATATACATTTAACAATAAAACCTTATTAGCATAGGACACTAGGACATAGTTCATTTAACATAACAATATAACCTTATGTGTCATGCCTCCCTGCCAGTATCTCCCGGTGAATTCCCGATCACTTGCCCCTCCCACCCTTGTGCTCTCCTGTTCAGTTAATTATGTGTCCACCTGTTGCTTGTTGTGTGCTGTCTTGCTGTTTATTTAATCCTCTGTCTCCCAGTGTTCTCTGTCAGACCGTCTGCGTGAGCAGGTTTAGGTTTGATTTTGGTCTCCTTTGGTTATTATTTTGGCATTCCTATTTTGGGCCAAAATGGGGTCATGTGCCATGCCAAGACTTTGCCAAATTGGCAAGCCAGTTTTGGGCCAAATGTGGGCCATAAATATTTCGCTATCTGGGACTCCTCTGGATCTCTTCAAGCTGCGCTTTTCAGAGGATGCTATGGAAACCCTCAAGCAAACTGCCAAGAGCATCGCTAGAGGTGCAAAGTACAGATGGGTGGATGTTGGAGTTGCTGAATTCTACAGATTCTTGGACTGGTATTTTACATGGGCATGATGAAGATGAGTCAAGTCAAATCATGTTACACTGGATTCCACCCTCACAAACTTTCACCACTTTGTGGACTGTGCAACAAGGAAAAATAGGACAACTGATCTCCTCTATACTAATGTGAGGGGTGCATACAGTGCCACCTCCCTTCCTCCACTGGGCAACTCAGATCACAACCTCATTTACCTCCAGCCATTGGACAAGCCAAAAGTACACAAACTTCCAGTCACTACACGCACCTTCAGGGAATGGACACCAGAAGCAGAGGAGGCGCTGAGGGATTGCTTTGAGTCCACGGAATGGAGCGTTTTACAGGATAGTAAGGATTTGGAGGAAGCCACAGCATGCACAACTGACTACCTCAACTTCTGCATGGACATTGTTGTACCCACTAAGACTGTGCGCTGCTACCCTAATAACAAGCCTTGGGTGACCAGTGGTGTCAAAAGTCTCCTTAACAAGAAGAAGAAAGCTTTTAAGGAGGGCAATCTGACAGAGCTGAGGAGTGTGCAGGGAGAATTGAAAAGAAGGCTGAGGGAGGCCAAGGAGGAATACGGGAGGAAGGTTGAGAAGAAAATGCAGGATAACAACTTGAAAGAGGTATGGAGGGGAGTAAGGACCATCACAGGGCTTGGAGGAAAGGGTGGCAAGGCTGATGGTGACATTTCCAGGGCCAATGAGCTGAATCACTTTTACAACCGGTTCAGCAACTCTGGTAATGGGGCGACCATTGATACCCCCATTGTCACCTCCAGAGCACCTCCCCCACCTGCCTCTGACAACGACCCTGACATTGACTGCACAACCTGTGTCAGCACACCTCCTCACCCCTCAACCCCTGCTAACAATCCCCTCACGTCCACCACCCCCCACTCTCACCATCCCCGACCCCACCCCCCACCTCTGCTTATGGACCCCCCACACACACCACCCCCCACACCCCCTACCTCTGCCCATGGACCCCCTACCCCACCCCATCACCTCTGCCTAAATCCACCGCCCACAGTCACTGCGGACCAGGTGAGAGGAGCACTGGAGAGACTTAAGTCCAATGCACTGGACCCTCTGCAGTTTGCCAACCAAGAGAATGTGGGAGTAGAAGATGCTATCCTGTATCTTCTACACAGGGTGCACTCTCACCTGGACAAGGGAGGCAGTGCTGTGAGAATCATGTTTTTTGATTTCTTTAATACCATCCAGCCACTCCTGTTGAGGGACAAACTGCTGAGGATGGGAGTGAAGCCTGGCCTGTGACCTGGATCACGGACTACCTCATGGAACGGCCCCAGTTTGTCAGACTTGGGGACCTTACATCAGAGGTTGTGGTCAGCAGCACAGGTGCGCCGCAGGGAACTGTGCTCTCCCCTGTACTGTTTACCCTGAACACCACCGATTTCAGCTACAACTCAGAGACTTGTCACATGCAGAAGTTCTCTCACGATACTGCAATCGTGGGGTGTATCAGGGATGGAGAGGAGGGGGAGTACAGGTGCCTCGTGGAGGACTTCGTTGGGTGGTGCCGGGCTAATCAGCTGCAGCTGAACACCACCAAAACCAAGGAAATGGTGGTGGACTTCAGGAGAACTGCCCCGCCGCTGGTGCCTGTCACGATTGATGGGGAGATTGTCAAGACAGTCTGCACTTACAAGTACTTGGGGTCCACCTTGACAATAAACTGGACTGGTCTACTAATTCAGACGCACTCTACAGGAAAGGTCAGAGCAGGCTCTACTTTCTGAGGAGGCTGAGGTCTTTCAGGGTCTGGAACAGACTCCTGCTGATGTTCTACCAGTCTGTTATGGCCAGTGTGCTCTTCTATGCTGTGGTATGTTGGGGTGGTAGCACTAGGAAGAGAGACATTGGTCGTCTGGACAGACTGGTGAGGAAAGCAGGGTCTGTGGTGGGCATGGAGCTGGAGTCTCTAACTACAATATGACCTTTGAAAACAAAATGACCTTTGAAAATATATTTTTATGTAGTTTTGTTTACACAGAATTTTAATAAAAACTAATTTCATTACTTTCACTTTACTCTCATATTAGTATTGCTAAGGTCTTCTAGAATATAGGCACTTCTGCATAGATGTTTTTAGATGTTAGTTTAAAAACTTGTCAAGCTGTAGCAGACTGCGTCAAAGTGCTAGGTTACAATGCTGTAGGTATGTCTCTTGAAACGTCACATTCTTTTTACCAAGAATTGCAGTTTGCATAGCAAAAAAATATTGATAACTTAAATAGAAATCTTAGTATGCATTGCAAGAGCAGACATATTCGCCAGTAGCATTTGGATTTGTTTAAACAAACCACTGACAGGGAACAACACTAGGCTTTCCGCCCTGGACCTCAGCAGCCAATGAGAATTTACCTACCCTGAATTTTTCAGATTGGTTGACAGTTGTGGCACAAAGGTAACGTTTTCTGCAGTTTGTGAGAGATTGGTCAAGTTAAAGGAGAGCTCGAAAGATCCCCTGAGCGAGCGTACTGCGCACATAGGAACAGTTTATGTGAGTGGCCACTGAATGAAAGGGGTCTGTTATTGCACATCCGTACTGATCTTAGCAAACATGAAAAGACAGTTTTTGAGCACATAATACACTCCTGTTTGCTCAATTCTTTGTGCTCAAGTTTAATTTTCCCTCAAAATATAATCTGTATGCTTGCTCAAAATTTTGTTGCACTCAAATTGTTCACCCGTGAAACAGTGCGCTACCGTGTGTAATTTGTTACAGTTATGTGTTGACCATGACTGACACAAGTAGCAACCTATCACGTACTACCGTGACTGACCCAACAGAAGGGAGTGAAAAATTTGGAATTACTTTACAGTGGAAAACAAACAAGAAACGGCACGGTATCGTTTTGGATTTACGTTTATTTTGGATACATAATTATATATATGCTCATGACAGCTTCATTTAACCGTTAAGAGCTGGGAAGTTAATGTTAGCTCATTAATAGTGGCCAGCTGAGCCTTATAGTCAGCTAGCTAACTAGCCTAACTAGCTAACTGTATCTGAACGTGGAAAGGGAATTACGAAGTGATGACCATGCAGGAAACTTTCTTTTATGGGGAGAAATTAAAGGAGGAAGTACTGAGGTGACTACTATGAAGGAAAGGAAAGATAAAAGATTTGGTAAGCAAAAAAAACGACTTGTTAATAGTTCGTTTTTGGCAATGTGAACCGGCTAACTGTCTGGATTACACTGCAGCCCTTTCATCATCAATTGAGCTGATGTGTAGGAATATTTTAGCTGATTCTTTGGTGTCAAGCATGCATTCTCATTAGAATTAAAAATATTCTATTCAACGTCCAAATCACCTTATGACTTATAACCTACATGCATATCTTCACATTATTGTCTTATTGCGTACTTTTTGCTCAGAATTACCTGCTGAGTATTTTTTTCTACATTATCAGTTGCTAATGTCAGTCAGGTTGGTCAAAATGCGAAAATGTTGCACCAGTCATATGCCATTTATGTCTATAGGCTTGGACTCCCACAGTCTCTTGACAACATGACATCATTTTGACAATCATGATCGTGGGACAGGAACTTTTCAGCAGTTTCATTGGCTTTTGCTTTAGAGATTTAAACTAAGCATTTTGAAAAAGTAATATGCTTTTGCAGGCTCTCTGATGTGTTTTGCAGTTTGTGGGGTGATTGTTTTAAGAAAGGCACATTGTTTCTAACCTTGACATCATAGTAAGTCAGGGTCTAATAAACTGCACAGGTTTTGCTGTGTCAATATGAAATAGAACTTTTAGTTCTATGATACAATGTTGCCTAGTGAAAAATGACTGTGCACCATCCCTAACTATGGGGAACAGTAAAGAGAAAGGCAGATTATTCCAGAGGAGCACATGGTGTTTGGTGGCTGGTGTGTTTCACTCAGTCTGGCAGTTTATGTTTAAATCAGCTGTGGTTAAAGTACAAGCAGATTCATTGCATTTGGATTATTGCTTGGATATGGATGTTCCCTATTGAAACTATGTGTGTGTGTGTTATAATGTATGTGTGTGTGTGTATGTGGGTGCATGTGCTATAATGTGTGTGTGTGTGTGTGTGTGTGTGTATGTGCTTGTGCGCTCCTGGTCCTCGGATTCTCTCTCTCTCTCTCTCTCTCTCTCTCAGTGTAAGGGAGGAACATGAATACTAAATAATCCAGAACAGTGATGAACTAAAGTACCTCATCAGCCCACCAACCTACTTACCACTCACACACACACACACTCTCTTACTCAACTCTCTCACACACAAATACACACACACACTCTCTTACTCAACTCTCTCACACACACACTCTCTTACTCAACTCTCTCACACACTAATACACACACACACACACACTCTCTTACTCAACTCTCTCACACACACACTTCTCTCTCTCTATAACTCACTTACTGAGGATATCACTCTCATCCACACACACACACACACACATACACACACTCACTCTAACTCACTTAATGAGGATATCACTCTCATCCTACAGACACACACACTCACACACTCACTCAAACTCCCCTAATGAGGATATCACTCTCATCCTACAGACACACACACTCACACACTCACTCAAACTCCCCTAATGAGGATATCACTCCTCCACATGCTCACACACAGTCAAAATCATACTGCTATCCAGCTAAAGGTTTGTGTCTGACACAGTCAAAATCATACTGCTATCCAGCTAAAGGTTTGTGTCTGACACAAGTGTCATTAGCACTGACTATGGGCCCCCATTGGCCTCCATAGAGTCAACCTAAAGCACTGACTATGGGTAGGCATAAAGCATTGCCTATTGGCCCCTATAGAGTGGACCTAAAGTATTGATTAAGGGGACCTACAGAGTGGACCTAAAGTATTGATTATGGGGACCTACAGAGTGGACCTAAAGTATTGATTATGGGGACCTACAGAGTGGGCCTAAAGTATTGATTATGGGCCTTTACAGAGTGGGCCTAAAGTATTGATTATGGGGACCTACAGAGTGGACCTAAAGTATTGATTATGGGGACCTACAGAGTGGACCAGAGGGAGGCATGAGAGGAGACAACAGCATTTCCTCTTCAGTCTTCAGCTAAACACACACACATATGCACTCACATGCACACATATGCGTGCATGCACACACACACACACACACACACACAAATGGGAGGGGACAATAGCATCTCCAATTCAGCTCTGCTCTGCTCCTGAGGATTGGCTAGTGCAGCGAGGCTTGTGTGTGTGTGTTTGTGTGTGTGTGTGTGTTTGTGTGTGTGTGTGAGTGAGTGAGTGTTCACCATGAGAGAAGGACCTGTCTGCATTCACTCAGATGTGTGTCGAAGCAGCCGCAAGCACATCCTCTGACACTTCGAAACAACACACAAGCACACACACTCTAATATGCAGAATGCTGTTTATTCTCTGGATTGTGTGTGTGTGTGTTTATTCTCTGAATTGCGACACTTCCCTCTGTTGGTAACCCACTTCCTGAAATAGACTCCCTCTCTTTCACTGGCCCAAGTGTTCCAAGGAGAGAAAGCGCTTCTGGCTGCCAGTGGCCTACTTCATGTCATTATGGGACACACAACCCCCACACATACAACTCACAGCATTTCATAACTACACATACACATCACTCATACCGCCACTAAACACACACACACACACACACACACACACACACACAAAAGGACACCTCATAACCCTCACATATACCCATAACCCAACCCACTTCTCCTTCACCAATCCAAACCAGTTTAGTAAACCAGCGTCCACCTCAGCTGCCCCCACTTAAACCAGGGTCTTTCATCCTGTTACACTAAAACACACACACATGCACACACACGTCCATGGGCGTAGCTTGTGTGAGCAGCTCCTGAGTGGATCAGTATGTATCAGCCGATGCAGCCCTAAAGGTCAAGAGGTCAAGTGTCTGCAGCCCTAAAGGTCAAGAGGTCAAGTGTCTGCTGCTGCTGATCTCCTGACCAGAAGAGAGTGATCAATAACGGACACATGCACAAAACACACCACTCACACAGACACACACACACAAACACACACACACACTGTTACGGCCAAAAAGGATTGCAACATTTAAGAGGCACGCCAGGCTGAGAAAACAAGCTTTTTGTGTAAAGAAATATTTCAAGCAGAACAGTGGGTTTGACATTTGAATATTGAATTGAATTAATGAATGAATGAATGAATTAATTAATATTTTTTGCTTTAGTGGCACCTCAAACATCTGAAAAGTGGCTTCCTTCTGTAAAACTGAAAAGGGGTTTTTATAGCATCTGGGGACAATCCTCTGCTGCGTTCGGTTGACTCTATGGTCTTCTCTCATCTCTAACCTCTGTCTTCTTCTACAGTTTGTGCAAATCTCCCATCCAAAGTGGCAGTCACCCACCCACAGTCAGTTCATCAGTACATTGTCTGTTCACAAGCCTGCGTTGTTTATGGACAAGCTTCCCCAGATCGTCCCCCAACTCGCCCAGTTGAAAAACATAATTGACGTCACCGGCAGTCAACGGATCCCCATCTCTCAATCCTAGAATCGCCCCTGCAACGCAAGTCAAGTGAGTCTTATTGTCATTTCACATACTGATCTGTCTATTATTGTTAAATTATTGTTGTTAGATGTGATGTAGATTACTGTAAAATGTGATGTAGATTAGATGTGATGTAGATTACTGTAAAATGTGATGTAGATTACTGCTTTGAGTAGACAGCACTGCAAATGTTGCCATTTTATTGAAAGTAGCAGAATAGAAATATCACTGGGGCCACTGTAACCCTAACCCTGTAGAAACAAGCTGTGGTTCCTCGGGTTTAAGATGTAAATATGGCTGTGTTCAGTAGTGATCTAGTTTAAGATGTAAATAAGGCTGTGTTCAGTAGTGATCTAGTTTAAGATGTAAATAAGGCTGTGTTCAGTAGTGATCTAGTTTAAGATGTAAATAAGGCTGTGTTCAGTAGTGATCTAGTTTAAGAAGTAAATAAGGCTGTGTTCAGTAAATAAGGCTGTGTTCAGTAGTGATCTAGTTTAAGATGTAAATAAGGCTGTGTTTCAGTAGTGATCTAGTTTAAGAAGTAAATAGTTTAAGATGTAAATAAGGCTGTGTTCAGTAGTGATCTAGTTTAAGATGTAAATAAGGCTGTGTTCAGTAGTGATCTAGTTTAAGATGTAAATAAGGCTGTGTTCAGTAGTGATCTAGTTTAAGATGTAAATAAGGCTGTGTTCAGTAGTGATCTAGTTTAAGAAGTAAATAAGGCTGTGTTCAGTAGTGATCTAGTTTAAGATGTAAATATGGCTGTGTTTTAAGATGTAAGATGTAAATATGGCTGTGTTCAGTAGTGATCTAGTTTAAGATGTAAATAAGGCTGTGTTCAGTAGTGATCTAGTTTAAGATGTAAAGGCTGTGTTAAGGATCTAGTTTAAGATGTAAATATGTGTGTTCAGTAGTGATCTAGTTTAAGATGTAAATAAGGCTGTGTTCAGTAGTGATCTAGTTTAAGATGTAAATATGGCTGTTTAAGATGTAAATAAGGCTGTGTTCAGTAGTGATCTAGTTTAAGATGTAAATAAGGCTGTGTTCAGTAGTGATCTAGTTTAAGATGTAAATAAGGCTGTGTTCAGTAGTGATCTAGTTTAAGATGTAAATATGGCTGTGTTCAGTAGTGATCTAGTTTAAGATGTAAAATGTAAATATGGCTGTGTTCAGTAGTGATCTAGTTTAAGATGTAAATATGGCTGTGTTCAGTAGTGATCCAGTTTAAGATGTAAATATGGCCGTATTCAGTAGTGATCTAGTTTAAGATATGATTTAGGCCAGGGGCCCCCCACTCTCCGCCGCGACTTTAAATAATATCATTTGTCTATAAAATTGTTGTAAATACACCTCTGCATAAAATTCTATCCTTATTAACATTAAAGAAAACAAAAAAGAAAGAAACATAGTTCAACTTACAACAAAGAATAACTTTATTAACAGCTAACAGTGCTCTCTGGTTTACTGAAATAGCATTCTCAAAGCAGGATGATTGTTGGTAATATTTGGCACGTTTTCGCTGAAAAAACTCCAGCGGCTTATCAGCGTGATTTGGGTGTAATGTCTTTAAGTGGCGCCTTAATTTATTTGGCTTCATGCTGTCCGCAGCCAGCATTTTTAGACACAGTAAACACACAGGTCTTTCCTCGTCTCCCACCGTAGTCATAGTGAAGCCAAGCGCTAGATACGCGTCGTCATATTTCCTCGTCTTAGCTTTCGGTGACTTTCTTTTGTCTCATTATCTTTGTCTTTCTCCGCCTTTCTTTTCATCCCTGTTAAAAATCTTTTCATGATGTCTCTTGGGGGTTTACTGCACTTCATGTCTTCTGCTCGGTGCACAAAAAACCCTCCACCTAATACTCCCTGCGCACACTCTGACAATGAGAGCGCCACTGCCAACTACTGTAGTGGATGTGCAATTACACTTTATTCTAGTACGGCAAAAAAAGCATGTTCCCCAGGGTCACACGCGCCCCCCCCTGGCATCGCACCACTATTTGAGAAGCACTGGGCTAGACTAGTATTGTAAGGTCCACATTATTATTATTATTATTATTATTATTATTGTTGTTGTTGTTGTTTTTGTTGTTATGAGTAGTCAGTGGTAGGCCTATTTTCATTACTAGGCTATTGCAATTATGAATTGGCACCAGACCTCTGATATGAATTTATGTTTTATTATTGTTATTACTACTAGGCCTAACAGTAGGCACGTCATCTGCATTTTACAGAAGCTTGCAGATAGGCAAGGCTTTGCCTTGCAAAGATCCTCAGTTCTTGGCACAATGTTTGATAAACATAGACTCAAGTCGTCCTCGATTTGTGCACGATTACGGTATTTCGTTTTGAGAGCAGTCATTTTTGAAAATCTTGCCTCACACAAATATGTCAGCGCGAAAGGGATGAGAATCTTCAAGCCAACGTCACACAGTTGAGGGCATTCCTGCATCAATGCTGCCCAGAATGACGAAAGAGGGCATTTTTAGACACAGCGTTGAGCACTGAAATCGCTGCCTGTTGCTGATGGAATCCATTACGCTTTCAGTCTACTGGTTTATCCTTAAGGCCAGCATGCTTTGTTTCGTGGTGCCTTTTTAGTTTGCATGGCTTCATGCTTTCGTTTGCCAGCACACACGACACACGACACACGACAGGTCTTTGATCAGCCGTGACTGTGAACTGTGCAGGTGTGCTTCATCGTACCTTCCAAGCTTTTTTGCAGCTGGTGATGCATCAGTTGCCTTGTTGGTTTTCACAAGTAATGTTGAAATAAATGTGGATTCTGTTTTGAATAAAGTTTAAGGTTATGTTGTAATGATGACTTTATTCAGTAGTGGGCTTCACAATAAGGATTTTGCAGATGCAGATTTTAAGATTTAAGGATGTACTTACTCCTGTGTGTGTGTGATTTGATTGTGTGTTATAATAGTCCAATCACCTGCATTTTGACATGGGCAAATGTGTTGCTTCTGCTTGCATCTACTAATAGCAAATGAGAATTTATTTCCTTCTAGCCTATTCGTGACCCCCCGGAAGTCTCCCCACCTGTGGAGAACCACTGATTTAGGCTATATTCGGGCCTTTCACATTGAATATAATGTCAAAGTGATCCGATCTGTGTGTCTTCAATTCACATTGGTGTTGTGGGAGCCCACTGCATCATACCCCAAAATGGTAGAAGCAAGTAGAAGTGGGTTTATGTCTTTCTCAGATGGTTAGGAGAAGCAGTTAACAAGAAAGTGTCAGAGATGACATGCAGAATAGAGCAGGCATAGAGATGGCATAGAGATGGCATAGAGATGGCATAGTGTGGGTGTGGAGATGGCATAGAGATGGCATAGTGTGGGTGTGGAGCGGGCATAGAGATGGCATAGAGATGGCATGGATGGCATAGTGTGGGCGTAGAGATGGCATAGAGATGGCATAGAGATGGCATAGTGTGGGCGTAGAGATGGTGTAGAGATGGCATAGTGTGGGCGTAGAGATGGTGTAGAGATGGCATAGTGTGGGCGTAGAGATGGCATAGAGATGGCATAGAGATGGCATAGTGTGGGCGTAGAGATGGTGTAGAGATGGCATAGAGATGGCATAGAGATGGCATAGAGGCACAGATTAAATACAGCATGGGGTCTATTGAGAGGCAGCAGGGAGAACAGACAGAGATAAGGGGGGCTAAATGTGAATGGGGAGCAATCAGGGCTGGTGTGTGTGTGTGTATGTGTGTGTTTATGTGTGTGTACGTGTGTGTGTGTGTTTGTGTGTGTGTGTGTGTGTGTGTGTACGTGTGTGTGTGTGTGTGTGTGTGTGTGTGTGTGTGTGTGTGTGTGTGTGTGTGTGTGTGTGTGTGTGTGTGTGTGTGTGTGTGTGTGTGTGTGTGTGTGTGTGTATGTGTGTGTGTGTGTGTGTGTGTGTCTGGTGTGTGTGTGTGTGTGGGAAGTGGGAACGGATGGCGCGTATTTCTCTGCTTTTCTTTGATGTTGCTTTAAGATGCACAGCATCAGCAGTGCGTCTCAAACAATGCCAGCCCACAACGCCAACAGCCATAGCTGCAGGGAAACACACACACACACACACACACACACTTAAGGATTTACATATACACAAACACTTATGCATACACGCATACACACATTTATGTAAACACACATACATACACTGTTATGCATACACACACGCACACACTTATGTATTTACACACAAGCGCACACACTTACATACACTTACGTACATACACACTTGCATACACACACAAAGAGCTTTTTCTATGTTTAATGTTAATTGACATTAACTGTATACACATGGTAAATTTACAAAGCCACACACCTTCACAGACATGCACACACACACACACACACACACACACACACACACACACACACACACTCTCTCTCTCTCTCTCTCTTTCCCAGGGAATAATCCGCAGCAGATGCTGTATCTGGCCCCAGCAGAACAATGAGGCTGTGTGATTCCCCTCAGCACTAATCTCACACTGGGCTGGTGTGTGTGTGTGTGTGTGCACTAATCTCACACTGGGCTGGTGTGTGTGTGTGTGTGTGTGCACTAATCTCACACTGGCTTTCTGAAGCTCCTTCCTTGCACTTGTCCCGCCTCTCCTTTCTTCCATTCTGTTCCCCGCTCAGGAACTGAGGAATGGGTTTCTCTGACGCTCATACTGAGGAATGGGTTTCTCTGACGCTCATACTGAGGAATGGGTTTCTCTGACGCTCATACTGAGGAATGGGTTTCTCTGACGCTCATACTGAGGAATGGGTTTCTCTGACGCTCATACTGAGGAATGGGTTTCTCTGACGCTCATACTGAGGAATGGGTTTCTCTGACGCTCATACTGAGGTTCCTGCTCTTCCACCTGAGGGATTAAAACCTGAAGATATTGCACTTTAGCTAAACATAAATTAGTGTAGGTTACAGCACTGTGTCTCTGGACTGGTGTGTGTATGTATGTTTGTGTTTGTGTGTGCATGTGCATGTGCATGTGCATGTGTATATGTGCATGTGTGTGTGTGTGTGTGTGTGTCTGTATGTGTGTGTGTGTGTGTGTATATATGTGTGTTTGTGTGTGTGTATATGTATGTGTGTGTGTAACAATAAGGGTCCATTGAGGGTCCGATGGTGGCACAGGTTGTAGCAGGGTTGCAGGTTTGAGCCCCACTCTGGCTGACCCCCTCGAAGTGTCCTTGGCAAGATACTGAACCCCAAATTGCTCCCAGTGGCAGGTTGGCACCTTGCATGTCAGCCTCCACCACTGGTGTGTGAATGTGTGTGAGTGCATGTGTGTGAATGGGTGTGCAGATTACAGATTTGCTTAGACACTATTTTTTTCAAGTATTTTTTGATACAAATGGGAGGTCCTGGCAAATGTTGAGAATTGCAAGTCAACGTTTGTCATCTGCCTGAATTCAGGGACGCCTGTGTCTTAGTTTTCACTGAGACTTGGTTGAATGCCCCTGACTTGGATTCATCTGTGGATATCAAGGGCTTTCGGCCTCCTGTTTGTCTTGATTGGGACTGTGAGGTGACAGACACAGTGGTGGAGTCTGCTTCTATATATGGTGCAACAATGTCACGGTAAGGGAACACATATGCCTTTGCAGACATAGAACTGCTTTCTGTGTCACTGTGGCTATTTTATCTCCCTCTCTAACTTCCCTCACCATCGTTCACATTCACACCAAGACGAACGCTAAAGCTGCCGCTTCTGTAATCTTTAATGTGGTTCAACACCTCCAGTCTATTATCTTACCAAATTTCATCCTGGGGGATTTTAAACACCTCTGTTCATTGATCTCCACTGGTTACCCTTGGCTGCTCGCATTAAATTCAAGGCACTTATGGTGGCCTACAGGGTGAATGATGGCTCTGCTCCCATCTACCTGAATACTCTCCTGAAGCCCTATGTCACCCGGCGACCACTTTGCTCCTCTAAGGAACGTTTTCTAGCACGGCCAACACCAAGTGCAGGTCAATCCAGACTCTTCTCACATCTGGTTCCGTGCTGGTGGAATGACTTTCCCAGTGCTACCAGATCAACTGATACCCTCTCCACCTTCAAGAAACTCGTGAAGACCCAGCTCTTCCAAGAATATCAACATATAAGACTGTCCTGCAACGTGAGCAAGTGGTAAGGCAAAGGGTGGACGTCTGGACTGAGGAAAACTCGCTTCCCTTACAGGGATGTTTTGATTGTACTGATTGGTCTCTGTTTGTGGACTTTTCTGAAAGTATGAACTTACTGACTCCCACCAAGGAAAATGTTTTTTTATCTAACAACAAACCATGAATCACTTCTGCTTTTAACAATGTTGATGACAGAAGAAAATGGTACAGGCAGGGATAAAGAAAAGCAGAAATCAAGTCCAAAGACACGATAGAAGCAGAACCTCAGGAATAAGAACCTCAGACAAGAGAAGCAGAATTCAGGAATAAGAACCTCAGACAAGAGAAGCAGAATTCAGGAATAAGAACCTCAGACAAGAGAAGCAGAATTCAGGAGTAATAACTTATATATACATATATGTATTTAGCAGACGCTTTTATCCAAAGCGACTTACAAGCGACTTGTCTGGAATGGCTTGAGAAAAATGACTAGTTGCGATGGGAGGGGGGACAGTGAAGTCAGACTTGCTGGCTTTGACTCAGACATCTTGCTGAGAGCCTAAATGATTATGCAATGATAATTTGACACATGACTTTACAGCACAGAAAAATAACTTAAGGCCCATTACTAAATCAGGCCCATGTAATATCAGTATTATGCAATATCAGTTTGGACACTGGTGTGGTTGTGAGGATCCTAAGGCAGACTCATTGTAGAATGAGTCCAGGCCCGGATCAGATCTGTGACAAGGTGCTGAAGACCTGTGCAGAGCAATTTAAAAAAAAAAAAAGGAACATTTTCCATTTAATATGTATGGAGTCTATGGAACAACAGGGGATTCCACTCTAATCCCCAAGGCCTTAAATGACTTTAGACCTGTGGCATTAACAATCTTTAATACAAAAGAAAATGAAAACAAGACAATTGCGCTTTTCATCCTCTACTAACATCTGCCAATGTCTTGTTAGTATGTCGCTCTCTTAGGAAAGTGTTAGTATGTCGCTCTCTTAGGAAAGTGTTAGTATGTCGTGCTCTTAGGAAAGTGTTAGTATGTCCCGCTCTTAGGAAAGTTTTGTTTTAATTGTGTTGTAGCTTGAATGTTGATTCTCTTTTTGTAAGTCGCTTTGGATAAAGGTGCTAAATGTAAATATAAAAGAAAATGAGTACAATGTCATCGGCAGATCATGTAATATTTATCAGTTAGTTATTTTAAGAAATAGGAATAACACATCACACTTAGATTTTATTTAGCCCATTATTCAACAATCCTATAGAGTAAGTGACAACGTTGGCAGGCAGGCCAACCATGGCTGGAAGACACTCTGACTCACTCTCTCTTTGCACGAGAGAGAGAGAGATTGGCACACCGGTGGCCCCAGAGTCGCCTCCTGGCTGTTAATGCTGCACTTTGGGCAAGATTTCGAAAAATTGTATGATGCCAATACCATTCTGGTGTGTTAAAGGATGTTGAGGGATGTTGTCTGCAATGTTGCACAATATTGCAATGTGAGCAGGGGTGCGTTGGATGAGCCAGAGGTTCTCTGGGTGCGCTGGATGACCCAGAGTTGCCTGAAGATGAAGAGGAGGCAAGATGAGGCGACGATCATCATCCAAACTTTGTGACTTCAGGGAGTCATAGAGACTTTCGTCAGGGAGTCATAGACTTTTTAAAATGTATTCTCTTTGTTGCTCACCTCTCTCACATCCCAAACTGACCCAGTGTCATCAAGCACAATAAGCCCATCTGTGCCAAATACATCCCTGTCTTGGTTGCTCAATACAGCCTTTTTGCCTGTCACTGACTTTTTTATATGCCTTAACAGTCTGCACAAGTTCCTCCTAATTCCTTCCTTTTTGTGTGGTTCTCAGAAGTTTTTTTTTAATTTCATTTATTTCTTATTTATCTTCTTTTGGCACAAACACTACAATGTCATATAGACCTATTTTTATTTAATTGTGTATTAATCATCTTCACAAACCACCTTAGTAAGAACATATATATTTGGGCGAGATGTATTAATTCACACACATGGAAAGTGTAAAAAATGAGACATTATAGACACATGCATTATGATAGAACCTCTTGCTGGGGACTCCAGAGTCCTGTTTGTGTTAAGATGATCTTAGTGTGTGATGACAACCTTGGGTCACTCCTAGATCTGTGAGTGTTTTTACGATGTTCTTAAGCAACAAAGATTTCAGAAGATGGTTTGAGAGCTGTAAGATGTTCTTAAGATGGACTTTACAAACTACTTAAGCTAACAATTTGGGAAATGTAGGTATGCCTGGTACGTCTTCATTCTTAATCCCTTTATGCTCCTGTCGTTTATTTGGTTTTAATCATTTGCTTTGGGGTTTGTTAACTTGAAGGCTTGATACGGTGATGACCGATCACCAACACAGATACTAGGCTTGTTCCCTGTAGTCTGTTTGTGAAACCAACTATGTATTTCCTACCTTATAGTGATTAAGCTACATTAGCTAAACATAAATAGTAACCATAACCTATGTAACATGCCCATTTATGTTCAGTGGAAGCTTTCCCATTAGCTTAGCCAAGCAGCATTAGTAGGTGCCTTTACCTAAGCGTGCACACAACGAAAATTGTGTAGAAACATTTAAGCCCAATAAATTGCTTAATTATTAAGCAAAAAATTATTTGCAGCTAGTTATTGTTATCAATAAAGTCCTTATGGCTAACTGCAGTCTATGAACTAACCTCAGCTAACGGCAGCTAACAATGTTAGCTCAATGGCGAGTCCCACACATACAAGCAGTGATCATCTCCCAGACCTGCTTCTTCTTAAGAACCAGGCTGTCAAACCTCCTAGTTGCTAAAGACAACTTGCTACTACAATAGCCAGATTATGTGACAAATTTTGTTATAAACTATTCATTGTTAGCAGCACATGTGATTCGATCCTATAGTACCCAAAATATTTAGTGCTGTCAATCGATTAAAATAATTCTAATCTAATTCTAATCTAATTAATCACAATAGAACATTTAAGTTCTTTTAAATTACGATTGATTACAATTAAAGTTACAATTAAAGTTACAATTAAAGATTCTCCTTTATTGTTTATGAAGAAAGAATGTCACACATGCCCCTGTTAGCGCAGGCTTTTGCACACTTCCTATCTCTCCAAATCTACCGTGGTTTGGCCTTTTCCTCGTACTCTCATTCAATGTGCCTGTCAGCTCTCAAAATGTCATTATGAAGTATCTCCAACCATCATTATGATGCTTATATTCAGTATCAATCATCTTTGCCGTTGCTTTCCTGTTATGGTTCTGTGTCTCTGTGTCACGTATGTCTGCGTTTGCGTAGTACACTTCACCAAATTGCTTTGAGTGGAACCATCTACCCTTTGACCATGCAAAATTCCTTTGTCATGCTTTCATTTTGACAAGATTACTTTTAAAAGAGACACTACATATTTCAACAACCTTGTTGCAAAAAATATAACTATTTACAAGGTTTCTGTGCAGTCAGTTATTGCTCTGTTAACAAGCGAACTTCTCATGACTGCCTACTAAGTTCTGCCTGTTGATGAAGCGCTGAATTTCAAATATTATTAAAAGATAGGTACAATACAATCGAGAAATCCTGCCCCTGAATTCAAAATGATGTCTTAAATTATTTATAAACTATATACAGTGGACTAGCATGTTGCTAAAAGTACCTAGTGGGCTGCTGAAATACACTGGCTAACAAAACAAAGCGAGTGGACGAACTCAGTTGCGTAAAAAAGAAATACTACTACTACATTCATTACATGCGTTATCATGTTAACATTGACAGCACTAAAAATATGATTTATGTTACATACTAAATATTTTATTTTATTAAAGGCCCCTGGCCCCAAAAAGTTTGGACATGACGCAATGAATGTCAGGCCTCCAAAACATCTGAGGGGTGTAGGCTGTCAAACAGGCTACCTAAGAACATACTGTGGGCCTTTTTGGGGGGGTGGGAAGGAAGCCAATTTATTATTAGTATCAAAATATTTCACTTACTGCCAGACAATGACTTATCCAGTAACTGTGGGGGTGGGGCCTCCTCGATGGACATGTCACACAAGAAAATTCTTGGCCTATAGTTTTCATGAATTAGAGCAGACAGCACAGGCCACACAGCTAAGGAAGGTAATCATCAACAAACAAGCGAAACAAGCATCAGCAATGCAAACGACAACTATGAAAAAGAGGCGAGGCCGAGCAGTCAGATAATATGGAAATATTACTACAGATTAAACAGACAAATCAGAAACTGAAGTTGTTGTGACATCATGATGAAATTGAAACTGAAGTTGTTGTGACATCATGATGAAATTGAAACTGAAGTTGTTGTGACATCATGATGAAATTGAAACTGAAGTTGTTGTGACATCATGATGAAATTGAATTCTTATGTAGATTTACATCCATCTGGTGCACATCTCTCATATGCTGTCAATGTTCACATTTGTTACTGTGCACATCTATTACTGTTCGCAAGCGTTCTTGAACCTGAACGCACTTCAGTACTGAAGTCGTGTTTCTCTGTGTGCATCAATGGCACTGGTCAGTACTGATGTCCTTTTCTAAGGTTGAAAGAAGCTTCATTATAGTTAGCACAATAGAGGCAAGCCTCCCACTCCAGTGATCATGGGCAAAAAGAACCTTAATGTCCCAATTTCACAATTATCATTAATAATGGGCAATGTCTCCCCTGAGACCCAAGACCCAGCAGCACGCTCCAGCCACAGGCAATTAAAACATCAGACTTAAAGAGCAAATAGGAGAGAGAGAGAAAGAGAAAGAGCAGAAAGAAAGAGAGGGAGCGTTCAGCCTGCAGATCACAAAGAGAGAGAGAGAGTTCAGTCTGCAGATCACAGAAAGAAAGAAAGAGAGTTCAGTCTGCAGATCACAGAAAGAAAGAAAGAGCGCTCAGTCTACAGATCACACAGAGAAAAAGGAGGAGGCATGCACAGATACAAAATGAGAGAAAAAAGAAAGAGACATCTGGACAGAAAGGGAATGAAATATAGAAGGCAAGAGAGAGAGGCGAGGAGAGAGAGAGGCAAGGAGAGAGAGAGGTAAGGAGAGAGAGAGGCAAGGAGAGAAAGAGGCAAGGATAGAGAGAGGCAAGGAGAGAGAGGCAAGGAGAGAAAGAGGCAAGGAGAGAGAGAGGCAAGGAGAGAGAGGCATTGCAATGAAAGTAGCAATGAGAGAGAGGGAGAGGCAATGAGAGAGAGGGAGAGGCAGAGAACACACACTTACATGTAGAGAGTATTGGGGCAGAGAGGACAGGAGAAAGAGAGGGAGGAATGGAGGGAAAGAGACTAATGAAGGAGAGAGAGAAAGTGAGAAAGCGTAACGGGGGAGAACATGTTGTGAAGGAACAGGCTGTCTTTATGTGCTGCTTTCTTCCAACAGGCACACGAGCCATCAATGAATAATTAAATAAACGTAAATGTATATACCCTAACAACACACAGTTTGGTTTAGTTTTTATTACTTCCTAGGCCCTGACCCCATTGAGAAGGTATTTATGGATTTGAATCTTGGCTGTACAGTCGTGTGTTTCAGCATGGTGCTGAACCCTGAGCTCTTCTATGGAAGACTGGTCCTGAAGTAACTGACAAATAAATCACTCTGTAACTCTGTATACACATGTGGATGACGACATCAGCACAAGAAAGAATTATCCAGATGTGTCCATGTGTGTTTGGAGAACAAGTCTGTCTTTAGTCTCTGGAGTGTGATTGGTTGAAAGAATGCCTTCCAGATGTGTCCAGGTGTGTCGAGAACAAGTGAGAGAACACTTTACTTCAGTCTCTGGAGTGTGTCCATGTAGACGTGGGTTTGGTTGACTCTCTGATCTCTGGTGTGTGTTTTGTTGACTGAGGGAGAATACCTCACTTCAAAATCTGGAGTGTCCCTGTCAGTTCCTGATATTAGCCAAATGATTTATTGGGCATCCAATCCAATGGTTAAATGATTTTACATTCTTGGGTTGTCTATTGGAATGAATCTGTGGCTCATCCGGTCTGCACACTGTTTCTTATTTCATTTTGATCTTTGAACAGGCAATGTTTCCACCCATTGGGATCTTCATTGGTTGTCTGGCATCTGTGCTACTGTTTAGGATGGGTGCACCACAGACTTGCAGCCCAGTAACTAAAAGACCAGCAGCTCAGAGATCAAAGCTGCATGTGTGTTTGTGTGTGTGTGTGTGTGTGTGTGTGTCTTTACATTGGGAATCATTTGATCATGTTTTGTCTTGGGTAGAGATGTACTGAATCCAAGATTCAGATTCTGATGTAATATAGACAGACGAGACTTAATCCTACAATAGAGTCAAAGGGAGGGATAGAGAGTGTGATCTTCAGAAGAGGGCAGGCAGATGAGAGGCAGAGAACTGGTGGCTTTGAGCCTGATCATGTCCGGAGAAATGTTCTAGGATTCAGTATTCCATTTTGGATTTGGCTGAATCTCAGACAGAGGATTTGGTATTCACCTGAACCCCCCAAAAATTTGGCAGGATTTGGTACATTCCTGCTCTTGGGGCAGTTGTGTCCTACTTGTTAGGTTACAGGACCAAAGGGTGGCCGTGTTAATGTCTACTGGTTAAGAGACTGGACCAAAGGATGGTTGTGTTAATGTCTGCTGGTTTAGGGTTGGACCAGAGGGTGGCCTTGTTAGTATCTGACTGGGAGATCATCCTGGTATGTCAGAAAAATGAAAATGAGCCGTGTGATCAAGCTGCACAACACACAATATATGAGGCCCTGGAAGGTGCTCTGTGACTGTTGGCCTTGGCTAACTAAAACTAACTGGTGCTGGTTTTGTGTAGGCTAATCATTGACAGAGAAGGCTCTGTGGAACACACACACACACACACACACGTGTGCCCCTGGTGACAGAACCGGAAGGCTGAGTGTAACTGCCCCACTCTCTGGAACCAACTACACCTCCCCTTCACTGGGCCTGTCTAAAAGGAGCAGAAAGTACTGGACAGAACATTCTTCAAAGAGGCCCACAAACACACACACACACACTTACATGTAATGTAAAATGTAAACAGCCTGTATCCCTGCCCCTCAAACACGTGGGTATCTGTGGGTTTATATGTGTGTTCATGTGTGTAATGTGTGTGTGTGTCTAATGTGTGTTTGTGTGTGTGTGTGTGTGTGTGTGTGAGTGTGTGTCTAATGTGTGTGTGTGTGTGAGCCTGTGGTGGCTGAGGCGGGAGTCTCTCAGCCAATCAATCGTGATCAATCAGCATTGGAGACGGGTAGGTAATGGAGCTGTGTAATGATGTTTGCAGAGGGTCAGAGCATCACACAGCAGCCCGCCTGCCTGTCTGCTAGCACATCTAATTAAACCATTGCATCACCTCACAATTAGACACTTTATGAGTGTGCCCAGACACACCACGGCCGTCACACACAGACGCACACTCACACACACATGCAAACACATACTAACCTGCATACACACACGCACACTCACACACACATGCAAACACATACTAACCTGCATACACACACGCACACACAGGCGCACACTCACACACACATGCAAACACATACACACACACATGCACACAGATACACACTCACGCACACACAGACGCACAGTCACACACACATGCAAACACATACTAACCCACATACACACACACACACACACACAGACGCACACTCACACACACATGCAAACACATACTCACACACACACATGCAAACACATACTCTCACACACACACACACACACATGTAAACACATACTCACCCACATACACACACGCACACACAGACGCAAACTCACACACACATGTAAACACATACTCACACACACATGCAAACACATACACACACACATGCACACAGATACACACTCACGCACACACAGACGCACAGTCACACACACATGCAAACACATACTAACCCACATACACACACACACACACACAGACGCACACTCACACACACATGCAAACACATACTCACACACACACATGCAAACACATACTCTCACACACACACACACACACATGTAAACACATACTCACCCACATACACACACGCACACACAGACGCAAACTCACACACACATGTAAACACATACTCACTCACACACACGCACACAGATACACACTCACGCATGCACATGCACACACACACATAGACACACAAGCGCACACAGACACAAACTCACACACACATGTAACATACTCACACGCACACACGCACACAGATACACACTCACGCACACACAGACGCAAACTCACACACACATGTAAACACATACTCACTCACACACACGCACACAGATACACACTCACGCACACACAGACGCAAACTCACACACACATGTAAACACATACACGCACACAAATACACACTCACACATGCACACAAACACACAGACGCACACTCACACACACATGTAAACACATACTCACCCACACACACCCACAGACACACACTCACACACACATGTAAACACATACTCACTCACACACGCGCACACAGATACACGCACACACAGACACACACTCACACACACATGTAAACACATACTCACCCACACACACACACAGACACACACTCACACACACATGTAAACACATACTCACTCACACACACACTACATTGTGCTCCTTACTAATTACAGGCCATACATTACTAATACATCAAGGACCTCAGGGATGGGAAGGAAAGGGCATCAGGCTGCCTCCACCAGATGACCTCGTACACACACACACATACACACACACACGCACGCACGCACGCACACGCACACACACACACACGCACACATAAGCAACCACACAGACATGGCTGTATTTACCACTGAGGTCACATCCTCTGTATTTTTTCTAGAGTTGATGAGATTTATAATTCCTTTATCAAATCTACTCTCTTTCAGACATATTTAACTTCTCAAAACGAGAAAGTTAGCTAAAAATTCTGGAGTGGATGCTTGTCTACTTCACAAAAGAAGAGATCTGTGTTGGCAAAAACTTGTGTGTGCCTCTCTGACTCCACAACCACAGCATCTCCACAACCACAGCCTCTCTGAGTCCACAACCACAGCCTCTCTGACTCCACAACCACAGCCTCTCTGAGTCCACAACCACAGCCTCTATGTCTCCACAACCACAGCATCTCCACAACCACAGCCTCTCTGTCTCCACAACCACAGCCTCTCTGACTCCACAACCACAGCCTCTATGTCTCCACAACCACAGCCTCTCCACAACCACAGCCTCTCTGACGCCACAACCACAGCCTCTCTGAGTCCACAACCACAGCCTCTCCACAACCACAGCCTCTCTGTCTCCACAACCACAGCCTCTATGTCTCCACAACCACAGCCTCTCCACAACCACAGCCTCTCTGACGCCACAACCACAGCCTCTCTGAGTCCACAACCACAGCCTCTCCACAACCACAGCCTCTCTGACTCCACAACCACAGCCTCTATGTCTCCACAACCACAGCATCTCCACAACCACAGCCTCTCTGACTCCACAACCACAGCATCTCTGACTCCACAACCACAGCCTCTATGTCTCCACAACCACAGCATCTCCACAACCACAGCCTCTCTGTCTCCACAACCACAGCCTCTCTGACTCCACAACCACAGCCTCTATGTCTCCACAACCACAGCATCTCCACAACCACAGCCTCTCTGACTCCACAACCACAGCCTCTCTGTCTCCACAACCACAGCCTCTCTGACTCCACAACCACAGCCTCTCCACAACCACAGCCTCTCTGACTCCACAACCACAGCCTCTCTGTCTCCACAACCACAGCCTCTCCACAACCACAGCCTCTCTGACTCCACAACCACAGCCTCTCTGTCTCCACAACCACAGCCTCTCTGACTCCACAACCACAGCCTCTCTGACTCCACAACCACAGCCTCTCTGTCTCCACAACCACAGCATCTCCACAACCACAGCCTCTCTGACTCCACAACCACAGCCTCTCTGACTCCACAACCACAGCCTCTCTGTCTCCACAACCACAGCCTCTCTGTCTCCACAACCACAGCCTCTCCACAACCACAGCCTCTCTGACTCCACAACCACAGCCTCTCTGTCTCCACAACCACAGCATCTCCACAACCACAGCCTCTCCACAACCACAGCCTCTCTGACTCCACAACCACAGCCTCTCTGTCTCCACAACCACAGCATCTCCACAACCACAGCCTCTCTGTCTCCACAACCACAGCCTCTCTGAGTCCACAACCTCAGCCTCTCTGACTCCACAACCACAGTCTCTCTGTCTCCACAACCACAGCCTCTCTGACTCCACAACCACAGCCTCTCCACAACCACAGCATCTCTGTCTCCACAACCACAGCCTCTCTGACTCCACAACCACAGCCTCTCTGTCTCCACAACCACAGCCTCTCTGTCTCCACAACCACAGCCTCTCTGACTCCACAACCACAGCCTCTCTGTCTCCACAACCACAGCCTCTCCACAACCACAGCCTCTCTGACTCCACAACCACAGCCTCTCTGTCTCCACAACCACAGCATCTCCACAACCACAGCCTCTCCACAACCACAGCCTCTCTGAGTCCACAACCACAGCCTCTCTGACTCCACAACCACAGCCTCTCTGACTCCACAACCACAGCCTCTCTGACTCCACAACCACAGCCTCTCTGTCTCCACAACCACAGCCTCTCTGACTCCACAACCACAGCCTCTCTGTCTCCACAACCACAGCATCTCCACAACCACAGCCTCTCTGACTCCACAACCACAGCCTCTCTGTCTCCACAACCACAGCATCTCGACAACCACAGCCTCTCTGACTCCACAACCACAGCCTCTCTGTCTCCACAACCACAGCCTCTCCACAACCACAGCATCTCTGTCTCCACAACCACAGCCTCTCTGACTCCACAACCACAGCCTCTCCACAACCACAGCCTCTCTGTCTCCACAACCACAGCCTCTCTGACTCCACAACCACAGCCTCTCTGACTCCACAACCACAGCCTCTCCACAACCACAGCATCTCTGTCTCCACAACCACAGCCTCTCTGACTCCACAACCACAGCCTCTCCACAACCACAGCCTCTCTGACTCCACAACCACAGCCTCTCTGTCTCCACAACCACAGCATCTCCACAACCACAGCCTCTCCACAACCACAGCCTCTCTGACTCCACAACCACAGCCTCTCTGTCTCCACAACCACAGCATCTCCACAACCACAGCCTCTCTGTCTCCACAACCACAGCCTCTCTGAGTCCACAACCACAGCCTCTCTGACTCCACAACCACAGCCTCTCTGACTCCACAACCACAGCCTCTCTGACTCCACAACCACAGCCTCTCTGACTCCACAACCACAGCCTCTCTGACTCCACAACCACAGCCTCTCTGACTCCACAACCACAGCATCTCCACAACCACAGCCTCTCCACAACCACAGCCTCTCTGACTCCACAACCACAGCCTCTCTGTCTCCACAACCACAGCATCTCCACAACCACAGCCTCTCCACAACCACAGCCTCTCTGTCTCCACAACCACAGCCTCTCTGACTCCACAACCACAGCCTCTCTGAGTCCACAACCACAGCCTCTCTGACTCCACAACCACAGCCACTGTGAGTGGGAGAGCCACAGGCCAGTGAATACCAGGGGGGCAGTTGTGATTGGGCTGTTTGTTATTTTGCGCAGGGATAACTTTTACATGTGAGTCATGGGCAAGAAGTGCCCCCCCTGCCTATACATTCACATGCACATATACATGCGCACACATCAAAACACACAAAAGGAAACTGACACGAGCCAAGTAGATTTCAGACTCAAAATCATAATCTACAGTTGAGAGATGTGTTTATGTGTCTGATAGCCTGTGGCCTGACACACACCCACACACCCACACACACAGTCAGGTAGGTTTGTAGATTTCACACCCACATGTTTCATACCCCACAACTCTCTCAACTTTCCCCCCCCCACACACACACACATCCCTCACAACCCGTCCCCCTCAGACACACACATCACAGATCCCTTCACCACACTTGCATATGTATGTAAAACAGAGATAGAACAGAGGAACATCCTTTAGCACCATGTTCTCCATCCTTTAGCACCATGTTCTCCATCCTTTAGCACCATGTTCTCCATCCTTTAGCACCATGTTCTCCATCCTTTAGCACCATGCTCCCCATCCTTTAGCACCATGTTCCCCATCCTTTAGCACCATGTTCTCCATCCTTTAGCACCATGTTCTCCATCCTTTAGCACCATGTTCCCCATCCTTTAGCACCATGTTCTCCATCCTTTAGCACCATGTTCTCCAGCAGTACTATGCTGTGAATAGGAACATTCCTTCAGTGCTGTGTTCTAATAAAGAACCAAAGCTATATGTTCTGACGTGGAACAGTGAAATGTTCTTAGTTCTCTGCTCTCAGATGTGGAACAGGGGTGTCATGGACTTGAAATAGAACATGACTCATTCAGAGGGGACTCTTTCACAACATTGGCAGGCATTTGAATTGTGTGAGTGTGTGTGTGCTGCATAAACCTGAGCCGTGTGTGTGTTGCATAAACCTGGGATGTGTGATGATTTGAGATGCAGCTGCTGAAAGATTTATCCAACCCTCTTCATTATGAGACCAGACATTTTAATTAAAAAAGAATTTGTTCTGTGGATTGTTTGAAATTTCATGCATTTTTTATGTCTGTATATATGTGACATCCTTACTGGGAACAAGAGAGGGAGATACTGTTCATTTCCTCTCCTCTCTCCTCTTCTCTCTCTTCCCCTCTCTCCTCTTCTCTCCTCTCTGCCTATTTATTAGGAGTGAGTGAGAGGTCACACACAGTGGTGATTATGGTATTCATTTGAAAAAACAATAAACCAATTATGTATGTGTGTGTGTTCTCATACGCACTGTTAAATCCAAAAAGGGAAGGCAGGAGAGAGATGGAAAGAGGAGAGAAAGAGCAAAATAGAAGGCCTATGGACAAAGAGAAAGGTTGGTGTTCTCCAGAGCCCAAAGGTGTGCTGCTTCTCATATCAGCGCTCACGTTGTGCATGTGTCACACACATTGAGTCAGTGTACATCAGCCAATAGCTGAGGGACGGACAGACAATCAGGTTTTCCAGTCCTCTGTCTGAACCAAAAATGCCTAATTTTTAGGCATTTGTCTGGATTTTGGACACTTGCTTCACACAGTAGTGAACAGTGTTTATAAGTAGTGAACAGTGTTTACAGTCTTTATAAGTAGTGAACAGTGTTTACAGTGTTCATAAGTGAACAGTGTTTATAAGTAGTGAACAGTGTTTATAAGTAGTGAACAGTGTTTACAGTGTTCATAAGTGAACAGTGTTTATAAGTAGTGAAGAGTGTTTATAAGTAGTGAACAGTGTTTACAGTGTTCATAAGTGAACAGCGTTTATAAGTAGTGAACAGTGTTTACAGTGTTCATAAGTGAACAGCGTTTATAAGTAGTGAACAGTGTTTATATGTCGTGAACAGTGTTTATAAGTAGTGAACAGTGTTTATATGTCGTGAACAGTGTTTATAAGTAGTGAACAGTGTTTATATGTCGTGAACAGTGTTTATAAGTAGTGAACAGTGTTTTATATGTAGCGGCACAGTCAGAGCTTCTGCATTCTGAGCACAACAGAGAACATTAGCTGGCGCAGACACACACACTCAACAGTTGCAGACACTATATGCATTGCTCAGTTGCAGACACTATATGCATGCATTGTTTTTAATGCTTGGAATCTTCTTGGAGTTTTCTGGAGGAATGCTGAAAGATGAAGGGATAGACAGTAAAGTGCTGTTTTCTCACATTACAGTGAGCAAATCTGTCAGAAACACTGGCATCAACTAAGTTAAGGTTAAATTACTGTGAGTTGCTACTAAATCTCCAATTACACAAAGTGCATGGACATCAGTTGTTAATAGTAGGTCAATCAATTATCAGACAACA
>JAIFZK010000005.1:28172500-28192500 GCA_027481765.1 Tenualosa thibaudeaui
TGTGTTTCACATCACTGTGTGTGTGTGTGTGTGTGTGTGTGTGTGTTAGTGTGTTTCACATCACTGTGTGTGTGTGTGTGTGTTTCACATCACTGTGTGTATTTGTGTGTGTGTTAGTGTGTTTCACATCACTGTGTGTGTTAGTGTGTTTCACATCACCGTGTGTGTGTGTGTGTGTTAGTGTGTTTCACATCACTGTGTGTGTGTGTATGTGTGTGTGTGTATGTGTGTGTGTGTGTTTGTGTGTGTTTCACATCACTGTGTGTGTGTGTGTGTGTGTGTGTGTGTTTCACATCACTGTGTGTGTTAGTGTGTTTCACATCACTGTGTGTGTTTGTGTCACTAATTCACGGATAGGTTAAATGCAAAGACTGGATTTCCTTCACAGGATCATTTACTTCTACATACTGCTATCAGTGACGATATGTGGGTATATGTTGTTGTTATTGAGTTGTTATATGTGGCTGTGTGTGGGTATATGTTGTTGTTATTGAGTTGTTATATGTGGCTGTGTGTGGGTATATGTCGTTGTTATTGAGTTGTTATATGTGGCTGTGTGTGGGTATATGTCGTTGTTATTGAGTTGTTATATGTGGCTGTGTGTGGGTATATGTCGTTGTTATTGAGTTGTTATATGTGGCTGTGTGTGGGTATATGTCGTTGTTATTGAGTTGTTATATGTGGCTGTGTGTGGTTGCTAGAAGGGGCTATGTGACCTGTTGGTTTGGGGTTCAGACTTGTAAGGAAAGGAAAGAAGGAAAAATGTGGTCACGAGAAGTGATTGAAGATCCCTTTGCCATGCCACCTAACCCCTCACTGCTCTCTTGAGCAAGACCCCTAACCCCTCACTGCTCCCTTGAATAAGACCCCTAATCCCTAACTGCTCACTGTGAATGTGGTTGTTATATTTGGCTATGTGTGGTTGCTAGAAGTGGCTATGTGTGACCAAATGTTGTTGTTATTGAGTTGTTATATGTGGCTATGTGTGGTTGCTAGAAGTGGTTATGTGTGACTATATGTGGTTGTTATTGGGTTGTTATATGTGGCTATGTGTGGTGGATGTGTGACTATATATGGTTGTTATTGAGTTGTTATAAGTGGCTATGTGTGACTATATGTGGTTGTTATTGAGTTGTTATAAGTGGATATGTGTGGTTGCTAGAAGTGGCTATGTGTGGCTATGTGTTGTTGATATTGAGTTGTTATAAGTGGCTTTTTTTGGTTGCTAGAAGTGTCTATGTGTGACTATTTGTGGTTGTTATTGACTTGTGATAAGTGGCCACATGTGGTGGCTATGTGTGACTATATATGGTTGTTACTGAGTTGTTATAAGTGGCTATGCATGGTGGTTATGTGTGACTATATGTGGTTGTTATTGAGTTGTTATAAGTGGCTATGTGTGGCTCCTTTTTAGTTGTTAAATGTGTGTGTGTGTGTGTGATTTTGTGTGTGTGTGTATAATAAAAAAAAGCTGTTATTGGTTGATCAGTGACAGAACTGTACTAGTAGAACTGTGCTGTGTTTGGTTGATGACTGACAGGTCTGTGCTGTGATTGGTTGATGAGTGACACGTGATTGGTTGATGAGTGACAGGCCTGAGCTAGACATGTGGCATTATTTCAAAGTAAATTCAATCAAAGTAAATTAATTACGAACTGGTTTGCCTCTGACCTGAAGCCACTCCTCCTTAACCAGTTTGATGTGGTTCAGCTGTGTGTCTTCTTCTCTCTGCCTGGGCTGGGGAGGGACTGAAACTCCAGAGCAGCTCGTCTGTGCTTGTAGGCGGCCTGAAGAGGAAAGTCTTGTGTGAGACATTTAATTGTTCAAACAGATCAATAATTCAGGCCTTGGTTAGACCACAGCCTAGCGCCTACCCTACACACTCCCCAGCATGACACACACACACACACACACTCACACTCCCTGCTGAAGGGACCAGCCCAAATGACTATGCATAAGTGGGTATGGATGAGTGAGTATGCATGAGTGAGTATGCATGAGTGAGTATGCATGAGTGAGTATATAAAAGTGAGTATGCATCAGTGCCTGGTTTCTCACAATCTAACCCTTCACTCTTCTAGTCAGTTCCAAGTGCCAGCAAACATGTATGTCTCTGTGTGTGTGCTGTGTGTGTGTGTGTGTGTGTGTGTGTGTGTGTGTGTGTGTGTGTGTCTGTGTGTGTGTGTGTGTGTGTGTGTGTGTGTGTGTGGCAATGAGGCAGATATGCATTAATTTTCATGAAGTCATTAGTCTAACAGAGAGAGAGAGACATGAAGAGAGAGAGAGTGACAGAGAGACACAGGAAAAAAGAAGAAAGAGTGTGTGTGTGTGTGTGTATAGTTCTAGTTCTTCGAGTCATTGAGTTAGAATGGAAAGGGCTTTGTCCACTTAAGCAGCTGCACTTTTGCTTAATGACAAGAGGAGCTGTCACACACACACACACACACACACACACACGTCCTTAAGCACCGGACACCATTACACCCTCCACAGAGTCCACTACACACACACACACACACGTCCTTAAGCACCAGACACCATTACACCCTCCACAGAGTCCACTGCACACACACACACACGTCTTTAAGCTTTGCACACCATTACACCCTCCATAGAGTCTGCCCTGCCCCCCCCCCCCCCAACACACACATACACACACACACAGCACCCCTAGACATGACACATAACAGCACACACACACACACACAGCACCTTATGCACGACACATATGTACATACATCACACACACACACACACACACACACACACCACACCCCAAACTCACATGAGTGTAAAGGAGAAGTGTGTGTGTCCAGAAGCGGAGGATGTGAGCAGTTCTTGTTGCCTCTGGCAACCACCTGTTAGAGTTCAACTGTTAGTCCTTGAGAACGGCAAACCTCTATCTGGCCAATCACAGGCAGAGAAAGATGTGTCATAAAGGATAAGCACACAGACTGTCCAATCAAAGACACAGAAAGACTTGTCAAAAGTAATGACTGTCCAATCAGAGGTAAGATCAAGATGCGTCATAAAAGGAATAAGAAAAGAAAGACAGAAGCCGCAGTGCTGCTCCCTCTGCTCTCTCTCGCCTGGTCAGCTGGTCAGACTCACCTCTCACCTCTCACCTCTCACATCTCACCTCTCACCTCTCACCACTCACCTCTCACCACTCACCTCTCACCACTCACCTCTCACCTCTCACCTCTCACATCTCACCTCTCACCTCACCTCTCACCTCTCACCACTCACCTCTCACCTCTCACCTCTCACCACTCACCTCTCACCACTCACCTCTCACCTCTCACCTCTCACCACTCACCTCTCACCACTCACCTCTCACCTCTCACCTCTCACATCTCACATCTCACCTCTCACCTCTCACCTCTCACCTCTCACCTCTCACCTCTCACCACTCACCTCTCACCTCTCACCACTCACATCTCACCTCTCACCACTCACCTCTCACCTCTCACCACTCACCTCTCACCTCTCACCTCTCACCACTCACCTCTCACCACTCACCTCTCACCTCTCACCACTCACCTCTCACCTCTCACCTCTCACCACTCACATCTCACACACACACTGGCCTGTAGACACACACACACCGGCCTGTAGACACACACACACACTGGCCTGTAGACACACACACACCGGCCTGTAGACACACACACCGGCCTGTAGACACACACACACTGGCCTGTAGACACACACACACCGGCCTGTAGACACACACACCGGCCTGTAGACACACACACACCGGCCTGTAGACACACACACACACACCGGCCTGTAGACACACACACACCGGCCTGTAGACACACACACACTGGCCTGTAGACACACACACACCGGCCTGTAGACACACACACCGGCCTGTAGACACACACACACCGGCCTGTAGACACACACACACACACCGGCCTGTAGACACACACACACCGGCCTGTAGACACACACACACTGGCCTGTAGACACACACACACACTGGCCTGTAGACACACACACACACCGGCCTGTAGACACACACACACACACACTGGCCTGTAGACACACACACACACTGGCCTGTAGACACACACACACTGGCTGTGTCCTCAGGGGCTTATAAGTCCAATGAAATGAAATGGAAGATTCAAAGTGATGAGGATTCCCATTCCAACTCACAAATGCTAAAACACAAACTAGCTGGAACTCCTGGACTCTCTGCAAGACTGCTCTTCATCAACATCATCATCCCCGACCTCTTCATCAACAGACTCCTGGATCCACCCCCGTGTCCCCACTCCACCCCCTGTCCTCCCACTCCACCAACAGAACACACACACACACACACACACTCACATCCTCCCTTCCAACATATTATAACATTTGCAGATGACACTGGTGGTTGTCATACACATACAGACACACACACTTATTCACACACAGACATACACACACACATACACTCACACACACACACATACATAAACATACACACACACAGGTACAAACACACACACACACATACATAAACATACACACACACAGGTACAAACACACACACACACATACACACACAAGCAGCTCTTTGACGCTCCACTGCTCTGAGGTGTCCATGGACTGGAACGGCCAAATATGGTTGTCCTGTGGAGTCCTCTCTCCTTCTCTACTTCTCTCCTCTTGCTCTCTGTCCATCCCTCTCTCTTTACTTTAAAACCCTCTCTCACTCCCTCTTTCTCTCCATCTCTCTACCCTTCCTCCCTCTCTATCCATCTCTCTCTCTTTCTCCCTGTCTCTCCCTCCATTCCTCTATCTCTCTATTCCTCTCTCTCCATTCACCTTTCTTTTCTCCCCCTCCTCTCTTCCTTCTGTCACTCTGTCCCCTCTCCCTCTCTCTCTTTCCTATTCTGTCTCCCCATCCCCCTCTCTCTCTCCCACTCTTCCCTTTCCCCCTCTCTCACTATTCCTCTCCCTCTCTCTCTCCTTCTCCCTCTCTCTCTCTCTCTCTCCCTCTCTCTGTCCCTCTCGTCTCTGACCCTTCTTCCACCATGAACAAGAGGGACAGCATGTCCCTGCATGTTTGACACCCAGACATGGAGCTGAGTGTGTGTGTGTGTGTGTGTGTGTGTGTGTGCCTTGCATGTTTGACACCCAGACATGGAGCTGAGTGCCTCTTGTGCAGGTGCTACCTGTGTGTGTGTGTGTGTGTGTGCACGCGTGTGGTGTCTGGTCAAGCATTAAACTTTGACCTTCACACTTTGGAATATTTATGGGAATAAAAACATGATTGACAGTCAAGGGTTCAGAGCAAACACAACCGGTTGCCATGACACTGCTCCAATCTGTGTGGAAGCAAATCACCCACAGACACACACACACACACACACACACACACACACACACACACACACACACACACACACACACACACACACACACACACACACACACACACACACACACACACACACACACACACACACACACACACACACACACACACACACACACACACACACACACACATACACACACACACACACAGACATACACACACACACACACATACACACGCACGCACGCACGCACACGCACACACACACAGACACACGCACACGCACAGACACACACACACACAGACACACACACACACACACACACACACATGCAAATAGCACTCCACACACACACACACACACACATGCAAATAGCACTCCACACACACACACACACACACACACACACACATGCAAATAGCACTCCACACACACACACATGCAAATAGCACTCCACACACACACACGTGTGTGTGTGTGTGTTTGTGTATGTGTGCGTGTGTGTGTGTGTGTGTGTGTGTTTTTGTATGTGTGTGTGCGTGCTGCCTGCAAATGCAAGTGGCTGGTTGGCAGCAGGTTATTTATGACATACATCATGAAAAGGCATCTCAGCAGAAATGTGTTTGTTGATGAATGACTCGGTGGAGCCACACTGGACTGTATATCTTCTCCGTCACACACACACACACACACACACACACACACACACACACACACCTTCTCCCTCACAGTGCTAACGCCAGAGCACTGCATACACACACCGCTGATGATGGATGGATGATTACAATCTGTTAGATGCTTCCCCAATCAACAATAATCCAGCGGCTTGAGTCTCAAAACTATTTACTGGTGTAATTCCCCTCAATTCTGTATCTTTAGCATGTTATACCTTAAAATTCATTTACTTGTTGAGGCAGAATTATTTGGCTTGTTTCAGTACATGAGGAAATTTTTCTCACTTTGTTAAGAGAAAAGCACTCAGCTTAAGGCAAACAGCTGCCAGACAGACATCACAGGTTGCACTTGTATCTAAACCATCATCAAAATCAGTCCCAACTCAACAAGCACTTGTATCTACATTTACATTTTACATTTAGCATCCAAAGCCACTTACATTTTTGTCAACTATCAATTGTTCAGGACCAGTCTCCCCTAGAGCACCTTAGGGTTCAGTGTCTTGCTCAAGGGCACAACGGTGGCAGCTGGGATTTGAACCCACAACTCTTCAGGCTACTTGCACACTAGCCAGGTTCCTTAACCACTACACCACCACTGCCCCTAGTATCTAGTCAAGATCACTATAGGTCTATGACTGTGATCACTATAGGTCTATGACTGTGATCACTATAGGTCTATGACTGTGATCACTATAGGTCTATGACTGTGATCACTATAGGTCTATGACTGTGATCACTATAGGTCTATGACTATAATCACTATAGGTCTATGACTGTGATCACTATAGGTGATGATCCACCACTGCAGACTTGCTAGAACATTTATCTGCATGCAGCAATATGGGGGCCAAGTATCAGAACTGGACAATGTTGCCATAGAAACATGTTTTTTGGTCAATAACAATGTGATGAATGCTCACACCATGTCACGCTAACCCCTAACCTTTTGCACAATATGACCTCATGATGTTTTTGCATGATATGACCTCATATGATGTTTTGTGACTGCCTCTCTGTCCTGCATTACAGGTTCCATGAATCATGAATGTTAATAGGTACCTTTTGTTAACCTAGGTCTGAACATTATATGTGTCAGTAATGCAGAGGAATTGAAAGTACGTTTCTCACTCTCCCACAGTGTAGAAAAAACAGATAAGACATTTTTAACAGATAAAATATTTCCTAGCACTAAAGTAATAAGATGCACAACAGATAAGACATTTTTCTCAGTAAACTGCACAACAGATAAGAGACACTTCTTAACAAGCAACAATTTTGCAAGACAAGATCACAAGGCAAAAACACAAGAATTTCATCCGTAGTAAAAATGTGTGTGTGTCATAGCGCTGAGGGAGGCTGCTCTGTTTTGTGCTCTCATCTACTTTGCCCATTTTAACTCTTTTTACATACTTTGTTTTTACACTAAAAGTATCCAGTTATCTTCAGTATGACAGGAACACATGACGGCATGAAAGACTCACTGAACACTTGCGAAGGGGTTGGAGAGCCAGAGAGCTAGTGAGGTTGAGACGGCATGCTAACCAACCACTGCTAGCTACTCCAAGCATACTTCTAGCCAACATCCAGTCTTTGGATAATAAGTTGTGCAAGTTAAGTGCAAGAATCTCCTTTCAGAGGGAAATAAAGGGGATTGTAACATCTGTCTCACTGAAGATACACCAGACCATGCCTTCATACCCACTGGGTTCTTTGTGTATTGGGCTGTCAGGTCAAAAGAATTATCGGGAAAAGCCAAGAAGGCGTGTGCTTCATGATTACCAGGGAACCTTCATCACTTCAAGTCTTTCTGTTCTCCAGACTCCAGAATATCTCACTCTTCTCTGTTGTCCATTCTGGTTACCAAGAGAGTTCACGGCTGTTGTGACAACAGCCATCTACATTCCACTGCAAGCCAACGTAGATCTCACATTAAAAGAACTGCACGCGACAATCATTAAAGTGGAAAACTCACATCCAGAGGCTGCCTTTACCATTGCTGGAGACTTCAATCAGGCATCTCTGAGAAATGTACTGCCTAAATACTTCCAACACATCAATGTAAACACACGTGGAGACGGCATACTAGGTCATGGCTACTCTCTTTTCCGTGATGCATTCAAGCCCCTCCTCCGCCCACTGTTTGCAAATCAGATCACTCTTCCATCCTGCTCCTGCCAACCCATAGGCAGAAACTGAAGCAAAGCCCACCCACTGTTAAGATGGTTTGCTGTTGGTCTGAGGAAACAGACAACACACCACATTATGTTTTGATTCTGCTGACTGGGGTATGTTCCGTGATGCAGCAGACAGTGGTATAGACAAGTATACAGAGGCAATCACTGGATTTATACAGAAGTCAGCCCCCTCCATGTGTGTTGTACCAAGTCAGCCCCCTCCATGTGTGTTGTACCAAGCAGCTTCAAGTCATCCATCGTTGTTCCAGTACCAAAAAAAAAAGCAAAATCACCACCTTAAATGACTGGTGTCCTGTAGCACTCACTCCCATCATGAGTAAATGACTAGTGCCTCATGGCGTCCTTTTGACTGAGGCGGGCGCTGGTGGCGAGTCGGGAACCGTGGCAGAAGAGCAGGTGAGAGTTGCAGGCAGGCACGAGTCGGGAGACGGGGCAGGAGTGCAGAGCGTTGGTCGGGACTGAAGCACGGGTCGGGGTCCAGGACGGCCGAGCAGAGCGTAGGTCATTGGCAGGCAAAGGGCTCGTACCAGGGACAGAGGAGCAGAGCCGTAGCTCAGCGGCAGTCCAGGTTGGGCAACGGGCAGACGATCTCTCCGGAGACCGAGACAAACAGAAACAGACAGGGAATGAGGCGGGGAGGCATGGAACGGCCTGGAAACCGGTGCAAGGAACAGGTCACAGGCGGCCAGGTTCGGGGACAGGCAGGCAATCCTACAGGAGACAGAGAACAAAGCAGAAACAAGGCGGGAGACAAAGACAGACAGGACAGGGTGGTGACAGAACCCCCCCCCAAAGGGACGGCCCCAGAAGTCCCCAAGAAAAACACCATAACGGGTGGGCGGTGGGGGAAAAAACCTGGCGGAAGGACTAAAACTCCTCCAAGTGATCCGATGCCATGGTCCCGTCCCCTGAGGACCCCCGGGGTCCACCACCACTGGAGGGCCGGGTAGGTGCAGACGCAGGACAGGGGGTTGTTTTGCTGGGAGCTCAGCATCCGAAGACTCACAGGTCAGAGGCTTAGTAGGATGCTCACGGGTCAGAAGCTCAGTAGGATGCTCACGGGTCAGAGGCTCAGTATCTGAGGGCTCACGGGTCAGAGGCTCAGCAGGATCCAGCGATCCTGCGGGTCGGAGGCCCAATGGTCGGGAACTCACTGGACGGAGGCTCACTGGACGGGAACTCACTGGACGGGAACTCACTGGAAGGAGAATCAGCATCCGAGGGCTCACGGATCAGAGGCTCAGCATCTGAGGGCTCACGGGTCAGAGGCTCAGCATTTGAGGACTCACGGGTCAGAGGCTCAGCATCCGAAGACTCACGGGTCAGAGGCTCAGTAGGATGCTCACGGGTCAGAGGCTCAGCATCCGAGGGCTCACGGGTCAGAGGCTCAGCATCCGAGGGCTCACGGGTCAGAGGCTCAGGGATATGCCCACGGGCCGGAGGTTCAGGAGGCGCCCGGGGGCTCTGTGGTGCGGGACTCGGCGCCCAGGGGCTCTGTGGTCCGGGACTCGGCGCCCAGGGGCTCTGTGGTCCGGGACTCGGCGTCCAGGGGCTCTGTGGTCCGATCCTAGGTTCCGAAACTGACATGGAGGTAACAGGAGGCGCTGGAGCAATCGACTACCAGAGGGACTGAAAAAGCAGAAGCGGTCGGAGGAGTGTCGAGATTAGCAGCTGCAGATTGGCGAAGAGTGGTCTTCTGTCTGAGGTCGGCGAGCAGTAACCCTGTCCGGTCAATTAAAGCCTGGCTTTGTCGAATCATTGCAAAAAGGTGCTCACGATCCGCTGGGTTTGTTTCTGGTCTGATCATTCTGTCACGTTCGCTAATGCTCAAGACAGAAACCCAAATGCAGATCGACACGGTTTATTTTAAAAGAGCAAGAAACTATACAAAAAGCAGTATGCTGAGGAAGAAAGCTCAGGAGATCTTGGGAATATCACGGTGGCAAAAACACACAAGTAAAGGATTTCCAAAAACAGGTATCAAAAGAGCAGGGGTTCGGGGAAACAAAAGAAACTCACAAGAATTCCACAAGGCAGACACGAGAAACGAGAACAGGTAAAAACACGGAAACAGAACTCACGGGTAGGTGAGCAGAGTAGATACAGACTTACAACAGAATGGGGAACGAGGTCGGATGATCAGACAAAGGACAGAGAAAAGACTGGGGTTTATATAGGGAACAGGAGCACTAGGACAAACAGGGGGCAGCTGAAACTCATTATGGGGAAAACAGAATCATGAGTAGCAGGTGTAGAGCAGGGGAGGAGAAAGGGGCAGGGCAGGCAACAGAACAGAAGCACATGGGGAATGAAAACAAAACACAGAGGTTGCAGTTCATTGATAGTCCAGTGGGGGGGCCAAGGTATCAGGAAGCAGGACCATGACAATGAACACTGAAATAATGACAGCCTAAGCCTTTCCTGTCAGTCTTACGTACACTTCATGTAAGTAAATAAGATGAGTTTCATTTACATTTAATTCTATGGTTGAAATCAGACTTATAGCTGAACTGTGTACAGAACTTATAACAAACAATGCTGATTGCAGTGATGATAGTTCGTGAAGTCAGAGCATGCTAATGCTAATGTTAGCTTTGTTACTTGCTAACTGTAAGCCATTCTGCTGCCTTTAATTAAAAATCTCATTCTTTGACGTTAAAATGAACATGACGACTGAGGAAACAATACTGGGAGTAAATCTACCAAGTGGAGATTAAACAGGCAGGTGTTTGAGGCACAAATTCATGAAATCAAAATGACTGTACAGTAGATGCCATGTCCACATTTGCCACAGTTCTTTGCGACATGACGACACATTCCCAAGCTCAATACCTGAGAGAATAGATATGTGTGTGTGTGTGTGTAAGAGAGAATAGATATGTGTGTGTGTAAGTGAGAATAGATATATGTGTGTGTGTGTGTAAGAGAGAATAGATATATGTGTGTGTGTAAGAGAGAATAGATATGTGTGTGTGTAAGTGAGAATAGATATATGTGTGTGTGTGTGTAAGAGAGAATAGATATATGTGTGTGTGTGTGTAAGAGAGAATAGATATGTGTGTGTGTGTGTGTAAGAGAGAATAGATATGTGTGTGTGTGTGTGTAAGAGAGAATAGATATGTGTGTGTGTGTGTAAGAGAGAATAGATATGTGTGTGTGTAAGTGAGAATAGATATATGTGTGTGTGTGTGTAAGAGAGAATAGATATATGTGTGTGTGTGTGTGTAAGAGAGAATAGATATGTGTGTGTGTGTGTAAGAGAGAATAGATATGTGTGTGTGTGTGTAAGAGAGAATAGATATATGTGTGTGTGTGTGTAAGAGAGAATAGATATGTGTGTGTGTGTGTGTAAGAGAGAATAGATATATGTGTGTGTGTGTGTAAGAGAGAATAGATATGTGTGTGTGTGTGTGTAAGAGAGAATAGATATATGTGTGTGTGTGTGTAAGAGAGAATAGATATGTGTGTGTGTGTGTGTGTAAGAGAGAATAGATATATGTGTGTGTGTGTGTAAGAGAGAATAGATATGTGTGTGTGTGTGTGTAAGAGAGAATAGATATATGTGTGTGTGTGTGTAAGAGAGAATAGATATGTGTGTGTGTGTGTGTAAGAGAGAATAGATATGTATGTGTGTGTGTGTGTAAGAGAGAATAGATATATGTGTGTGTGTGTGTGTGTGTAAGAGAGAATAGATATGTGTGTGTGTGTGTGTAAGAGAGAATAGATATGTGTGTGTGTGTGTGTAAGAGAGAATAGATATGTATGTGTGTGTGTGTGTAAGAGAGAATAGATATATGTGTGTGTGTGTGTGTGTAAGAGAGAATAGTATGTGTGTGTGTGTGTGTAAGAGAGAATAGATATGTGTGTGTGTGTGTGTAAGAGAGAATAGATATGTATGTGTGTGTGTGTGTAAGAGAGAATAGATATATAATAGATAAGAGCAGAGAGGAGAGTCTGCCGGGGTGCAACCACACAGGACATGAGGAGAATGGAAATGAATGTGTGTGTGTCAGTGTGAGTGTGAGTGTGTGCATGTCAGTGTGAGTGAGCATGTGTGTGTGTGTGTGTGTGTGTTGAATGCATGTGTGAATGTGTGTGCTGCTGAGGCTGGCCACAGAACCCCCAGCTGTCATTGAGTGTGTGTGTGTGTGTGTGTGTTTTGTGTATGTGTGTTTTGTGTATGTGTGCATGTGTGTGTGAGTGTGTACGTGTGCGTGTGTGTAAGGATGTGTGTGTGTGTGTATGTGCGTGTGTGTGTGTGCGTGTAAGAATGTGTGTGTGTGTGTGTGTGTATATGTGTACGTGTGGGTTAGTGTGTGTGTGTATGTGTGTGCTGGTGCTGGTGTCTAGAGGACAGAACAGTACTGGGCATCACCATCACTAAGGGTTGTCAGATCCGTTAGCAGAGGAGTCAGTGAGGAGAGGCTTTGGCTGCCAGGTTGAGAACCTTCTGCCTGGTATGGATGTCTAATTAGTGTTAGCAACTAATTAGTGTTTACTTGGCATTCAGTGCCATGGCAACTGCACACACACACACACACACACACACAGAGTCTCCAGAGCCTAGTGTGTGTGGAGGCGGTTGACATTCACTGTCTCAGGTGAGCCTGTGTGCTCATTATCTGAGGGGAGATTCTCATAGTGAGGCTCTTTGAAGGGAAAGCTTTCAACAACAACATGCTCTGAGCTCTCTGCTAGCTCAGGTTACTCACAGGTTATGCTTTGAGATCTCTGCTAGCTCAGGTTACTCACAGGTTATGCTCTGAGCTCTCTGCTACCTCAGGTTACTCACAGGTTATGCTCTGAGCTCTCTGCTAGCTCAGGTTACTCACAGGTTATGCTCTGAGCTCTCTGCTACCTCAGGTTACTCACAGGTTATGCTCTGAGCTCTCTGCTAGCTCAGGTTACTCACAGGTTATGCTCTGAGCTCTCTGCTAGCTCAGGTTACTCACAGGTTATGCTCTGAGCTCTCTGCTAGCTCAGGTTACTCACAGGTTATGCTCTGAGCTCTCTGCTAGCTCAGGTTACTCACAGGTTATGCTCTGAGCTCTGTGCTACCTCAGGTTACTCACAGGTTATGCTCTGAGCTCTCTGCTAGCTCAGGTTACTCACAGGTTACGCTCTGAGCTCACTGCTACCTCAGGTAACTCTCAGGTTCTCAGTTCCACTATCTAAACTTACACTCTGAGTATGTCAGTGTGTGTGTGTGAGTATGTATGTGTGTGTGTGTGTGTGTGTGTGTGTGTGTGTATGTCTGTGTGTGTGTGTGTGCTTGTCAGCTTGGACAGCAGCATAGCAGCTCCTCAAGAGGGATCCTTTCCATTTCCATTTAAATAGACAGACGTCTGTGTGAGACTACAGCGGCTGCACACACACACGCACACACACACACACACACACACATACACACACAGCACATAGAGACACACAGATTAGGTCAAAGTGGCCCCATGTCCCCACAGCCTCACACACATACACCCACACACACACATACTTGCAGACTATGTCTACACACAGCTAGATAATTGTGAAAACATATATATATATATTCTCCTCTTCTGAATTAAAAACTAGTTCCATTTACACATAGCTGGTATTTATGAGAACAGATCTATTCTCCTCTTCTGAATTAAAAACTAATTCCATTTACACATAGCTGGTATTTATGAGAACAGATCTATTCTCCTCTTCTGAATTAAAAACTAATTCCATTTACACATAGCTGGTATTTATGAGAACAGATATATTCTCCTCTTCTGAATTAAAAACTAATTCCATTTACACATAGCTGGTATTTATGAGAACAGATCTATTCTCCTCTTCTGAATTAAAAACTAATTCCATTTACACATAGCTGGTATTTATGAGAACAGATCTATTCTCCTCTTCTGAATTAAAAACTAGTTCAATTTACACAAAGCTCAAAAAGATCTGAGGAAGGCTGAGCCAGCCAGAGATCTGAAAAACAAACACCACGGACCATCACGTCACAAAGCTAAACCACACTGTGTGTGTGTGTGTGTGTTTTCCACATCGACACATAGTGTCTGAGGACTGAGGATGTCTGAGTTTTTGGAGATTTCCCCTTTGGCCAGAGATCTCAAAAGTAACCTCTGTTTGCATGTAGACTATGGACACAAATGCACACTGAAATATTTGTTTTTACAGATACTCAGCTTCATGTAACGGGGCCTGAGACACAGCCTTTACACACACACACACACACACACACACACACACACGCTACATTTCTTTACTGTATGTAACATGTAGTGAACAGTAGTATCCCTGGGAGGCGCCCTTCTCTGTGTGTAGTATGCAGTGAGCAGTAGTCTGTAGTATGCAGTGAACAGTAGTGTGTAGTATGTAGTGAGTAGTAGTGTGTAGTATGCAGTGAACAGTAGTGTGTAGTATGTAGTATGCAGTGAGCAGTAGTGTGTAGTATGCAGTGAACAGTAGTGTGTGTGCTTGCATGTGGTCTATTGTGGTCTATCTTATCTATTTCCCACTGTGTGTGTGTGTTTAGTGTTTAAGACTGTGGTCTTTAATTATAATGGGGAACAATGTGATAATAATAGTGATGGCTCACACAGGTGGCCCATTAGAATGTGTGTAAACACACACACACAGACACACACACAAACACACACACACACAAATGTGCACCTGCACGCACACACACACACACACACACAGCTATTTAAAGGCCAAGGTTTGTGTCCTCTACACAAAGCATTCCCATTAGCTGGGAGGACAGCAGACATTCCCTCTGTACATATGAATCCTCAGATTGGGGCAGTCCTAGCTTGTTTGGTGTGCTAGGTGATGAGCAACCCCTCAACCCACCCCCACCCCCACTTCCACTACACACACACACACACACACACACTATTGTTTTTTTTTTTAATGCTGTCTGAATGCCACTTCCACACAGTTCAAGGTGAATGGAGATTATACTGGTTGCATAGGCAACCTAAGACTTCCTGGTAGTCTGCCTGCCTTTGGCCTTTCCTATTCATGATGATTAACAAAGGACTACAGAGATCCAGGAGTTCCATTCTTTTACTGTGTTATTACATCATCATTTTGATTAATGCTGCATGTTGGCAGGAAAGTTGGTCTAAGAATTAATGTACATGAATGGTGCCAGTTGCAGATTGAAACTAGCTGATTTAAATGCACACTTTACTTTCAGTGCAACTTGATGATATACTGATGGTGATATACTACTCTAAGCTTAATAAAAAACACTGCCAGCACAGACTCATATAATGTCATGTTATTTCGTTAATTTGCCTAAAAAGACTGCAAGACTGCCATATTATCTTACAGGCTATAACTTATCTGTCATCACCAATTACAGTGTTTGATGATGCCGTCTCTGCTGTTACATCAACGTTAACCTCTGCTGCTTATGCTTGTTAATGGATTCAGCCTAGGATCTGTACATTAGTTTATCTTCAGCAATACAATTCCATGCAATTGCAGGGGCCCTACAGCTGTCAAAGAGTTGGAGGTGGAGTTGGAGTTGGAGTTGGAGGTGGAGTTGGAGGTGGAGTTGGAGGTGGAGTTAGAGTTAGAGTTAGAGTTAGAGGTGGAGTTGGAGGTGGAGTTGGAGGTGGAGTTGGAGGTGGAGGTGGAGTTGGAGTTGGCCTGTGCTTTAGGCAATATAACATATTATGCTACACTGTGAGCACATTTAACTTTAAGGTGAAAAATGTGTGTACTGCTTTCCTTTTTTGGAAGACTGTGCTGCAATCAGTTTTCATTATTGCTGATGACTGACAAATGCTGAGTTGTTATTGACAGAGATGCTACATCTGCAAATATTCCCTCCACACAGGAGTGAATCAAGATGTTCTCCTGTCACTCTCTCTCTCTCGCTTTGTCTTCCCCTTGTTTTATCTTTCACTTATAAAGAGTTGCAGCACAGCACAATGGGAGGCTAATTTACAATGTCAGGGAGCCGCCATCAAAATGTCAGGGAGCCGCCATCAAAATTCTGTTGGAATCTCATGCGGTGTTATTCAACGGCAATGACCTAATCCAACATCATCAATGCAGACGTGCTAATCCAACATCATCAATGCAGACGTGCTAATCCAACATCGTCAATGCAGACGTGCTAATCCAACATCGTCAATGCAGACGTGCTAATCCAACATCATCAATGCAGATGTGCTAATCCAACATCATCAATGCAGACGTGCTAATCCAACATCGTCAATGCAGACGTGCTAATCCAACATCATCAATGCAGACGTGCTAATCCAACATCATCAATGCAGACGTGCTAATCCAACATCGTCAATGCAGACGTGCTAATCCAACATCATCAATGCAGACGTGCTAATCCAACATCGTCAATGCAGACGTGCTAATCCAACATCATCAATGCAGACGTGCTAATCCAACATCGTCAATGCAGACGTGCTAATCCAACATCATCAATGCAGACGTGCTAATCCAACATCATCAGTGCAGACGTGCTAATCCAACATCGTCCAAACTTTAGTCTAAAAAGCATTGCAGGCAGTTGTATATTGTGATCGTTAGGTGAATAAAGAATTTAGACCTAGGGGTACTGATTGGCAGAATTTGCTATACTAGTTATTATAGTTTTCATTTGATCACCTTCACTCTTCTCATTCAGCTGAAGGTGGATACTGAGTATCCCACCACACCCACCAAGCTAAAGAAAACTGTCAAAAGCCTGTTGCAAAATACTACACTTTGTTCAATCAGTAAACTGTAGCAAACAGTAGTGCACCAGTGCATCGGTTGAACTCACCCAAGTCAAACAACATGTGGGAGGGACTAGTGATGGAGCAGGAGGAGACTCCATGTGGATGTGGGAGTGGTTAATGGCAGAGGAGGAGGGGAATCCATGTGAATGTGGGAGTGGTTAATGGCAGAGGAGGAGGGGACTCCATGTGAATGTGGGAGTGGTTAATGGCAGAGGAGGAGGGGACTCCATGTGAATGTGGGAGTGGTTAATGGCAGAGGAGGAGGGGGCTCCATGTGAATGTGGGAGTGGTTAATGACAGAGGAGGAGGGGACTCCACATAGATGTGGGAGTGGTTAATGGCAGAGGAGGAGGGGACTCCACGTGGATGTGGGAGTGGTTAATGGCAGAAGAGGAGGGGACTTCTAGTGAAACAGGCTTGTGGGAGGGGTTCTGTCTCTGTGAGCCTATTTGGAACTAGGGCTTGGGATCTGGAGCACTCTAAAACTGTCTGTGTGTGTGTGTGTGTGTGTGTGTGTGTGTGTGTGTGCGTGCACATGTAAAACAGATTTGAGCATCCAGGCCTGTGGGTCAGGCTGCCTGGTGCTTCAAGCCTTTCAAACTTTTCCCATTATCTACTTCTTCCCCCCTACCCCTCACACACACACACACACACACACACACACACACACACACACACACACACACACACACACACACACACACACACACACACACACACACACACACACACACACACACACACACACACACACACACACACACACACACACACACACATACACACACACACATACACACACACACACATACACACATACACATACACACACACACACACACATACACATACACACACACACATACACACACACCCACACCCTACCCCACGATTTCCATGGTACACATTTCCAGCTGTGTCTAGGTCGTAGGTTGGGTTGAGTTCTCCTCTGCCCTCCGGAGCAAACCACCAAGAGGCTCAAGGGCTCGATCCACTCGCCTTGTCTGCCAACAGGTGACCTCATCAATGCGCTTGAACCTTACACACCTGCACTCAACCAAACTCAATTGACTTGCCAGTAGTGGCATTATTCTTCTGAACAGTAGATGTCTCTGTTGAGCTAACAGGTACAAAGCCTATGGCTTGAATGGTAAACAACATGATACAGGACTAGACAGGCTTCTTCCAATATGGACTAAACAATATAATTCCCTAAAAGTTTCTAGTGAGTGTTTGCATTCATTCTCTGGTAGTATTAGACATTTTGTCTAGTGTTTAAGTCAGTAAAAATGTCATGAGTGATGCAAGGACAGAAGGACAGAGGGATTACTACATGGCTAAATGTAGCCTAACAAACAAGACCTTTAGAATTGTTCATGTATGCTGTAAGATGTTCCTGCATCAGCTGAAGAAATAGTAATGTGTTAGGGTTGGGGTTAGGGTTAGGGTTAGGGTTAGGGGTTAGGGTTAAGGGTTAGGGGTTAGGGTTAGGGTTAGGTAATGTGTCAGATAGCAGGGAGTTGAAATAAGGATGAGATAACTCTCAGTGCATGTCTGTGGAGTTGCCCATGTTTTAGATTAGATTAGATTAGATTCAACTTTATTGTCATTACTCATGTATAAATACAGGTAACGAAATGCAGTTTGGCATCTAATCAGAAGTGCAAAGAGCAGCAAGTGCAGTATATACAGTATATGCAATATGTCCAGTTAAAGAGCAAAGTATATACAGATAAGAGTAGTAATAATAAATAGGCAGAAGAGCAATATACATGTAAGGTGAAGAGATAGTAAGGGTAATATACAGATGTGCTATATAGATTCAATATAAGAGATAGTTATGTACAGATGTATTAAGTATATACAGATGTACAGATATGCAGTCCAAGGGCTATAGCAGCAGAGTGTGAGGTTCAGTGGGGGACAGAGTTCAGTAGTGTGACGACTGTGGGGAAGAAGCTGTTCCTGAACCTGGTGGTTTTAGTCTGAAGGCTCCTGTAGCGCCTTCTGGAGGGGAGGAGTTGAAACAGTTTGTTGGCAGGATGAGAGGTGTCCTTCAGACATCTTTTTCTATGGACATCCTCAATGGCAGGAAATGGAATCCCTGTGATTCTCTGAGCAGTTTTCACCACTCGCTGCAGAGCCTTGCAACCAGCGACAGAGCAATTTCCATACCAAACTTTCACACAGTTAGTCAGGATGATCTCGATTGCACAGCGGTAGAAATTGCTCAGGATGCCAGTGGACAGCTGGTTTTTCTTTAGTGTCCTTAGGAAGAAGAGGCGCTGGTGGGCCTTCTTGACCAGGCTTGAGGTGTAGGTCGACCAGGACAGGTCCTCGGAGATGTGGGTCCCCAAGAATTTGAAGCTGGAGACACGTTCCACAGCCATACCATTGATGTGGATGGGCTCATGGGTGTTTCCCTTCTCTTTCCTGAAGTCCACAATGAGTTCCTTGGTCTTGCTGGTGTTCAAGAGCAGCCAGGTGCTTCACCTCTTCCCTGTAGTCAGACTCATCGTTGTTACTGATGAGTCCAATCACCGTGGTGTCATCTGCAAACTTGATGATGGAGTTGGATCCATACGCAGGCCTGCAGTCATGGGTAAAAAGGGAGTACAGGAATGGGGATAGCACACAGCCTTGTGGTGCACCGGTGCTCAGTGACAGGGTGGTGGACCGGTTCTGGCCTGACCTAACAAACTGGGGTCTGTTGGTCAGGAAGTCCATGATCCAGTTGCAGATGGGGTTGCTGATTCCAAGGTCGACGAGTTTGGCGATTAGCTTGGAGGGGATGACTGTGTTGAATGCTGAGCTGAAGTCAACAAACAGCATTCTTGCATATGCATTCTTATGGCGGCTAAACAAGTAATGAAGTACCCCCGGATAGTTATCCATACTGGCACTAACGACGTCCGATTAAGGCAGTCGGAGATCACCAAAACAAGTTTTATTTCTTTGTGCAGGTTGGCACAAACGATGTCAGACTTTGTAACTTTCTTTGGTCCCATACATTAAACGCGGTGAAGAAATGCTCAGCAGAGTTTTTTCACTGAACCGATA
>JAIFZK010000005.1:28197500-28212500 GCA_027481765.1 Tenualosa thibaudeaui
CAGATGAATGGCCACTTTGTTTGGTCAGGTCTGCAGTTCTGGCACACACACACACACACACACACACACACACACACACAGAAAGCCAGGCAGCACTGATAACCTTGACTGTGTTTGTGTGTGTGTGTGTGTGTGTGTGTGTGTGTGCTGCTGATCAGTTCACTAGGATAATCGTCTCCCCTGGTCATTACTACGAGGGCGTCAAAGCCACCTGTTTCTTCCTCCCAGCACCTAACCCTGTTATCTGGATATTTGGTTTCTCTGTGAATTCCCTCTCGCCTGCCTGATCCTCGACTGACTTTGTGTACCGCTGATCTTTTGAGTGTTTATTCCCTGAACTCTGTTTTTTGGATACCATTTGTTGGATTACCTGCGTTTTTGTTTTCCCACAATCTTCTGAGCTTTTTCCCTTTTTTGATACTGCCCCTGTCCTTTGTAAATAAAACTCTCTTTGCACTGATCTGCATTTGGGTCTTAGTCTGTACATTACAGTACAATCAGACCAAGAAATGGACCCAGCGGATCAAGGACGCCTTCCATTTGCCCTCCAGCAACAGGGATTACTGCTGGACCAGCACCAGGCATGGATAGAGAGCCTCAGAGCCAGCGTCCGGGACCTCGAGGCCCGAGTCCAGTCATTTCCGCTGACCCCAGTCCTTCCCGTACAGCCCGAGCCTTCCGTACATGCCCCAGTCGCCCACACTGCCCCGATGTATCACGAACCTCGTGTATCACGACCAGTGTACTCTGGTCTTTAGCCTCCAGCCTGGTTCGTTCCCTACTGACCGAGCAAGGGTCGCTTATGTGATCACCCAGCTGTCGGGGCGCGCCAGAGAATGGGGGTCCCCGGTGTCCCCGGTGTGTGTGACAACTTCCAGCAGTTCGCCACCGAGATGAAGCGGGTCTTCGATCAGTCCAAACATGGACATGAGGCCGCCCGTGAACTCCTCCATCTACGCTAGGGATCCAGGTCAGTCTCGGACTTCGCGATTGATTTTCAGACCCTGGCAGTCTCATCAGGCTGGGGCAAGGAGGCCCTGTTCGACACCTTTTTAAACGGCCTCTCCGAGGATCTGAAGGACGAGTTAGCCTCTCATGATCTCCCTGACTCCTGTGAAGAGTTGATTAATCTGGCCATCCGCATTGACTCGAGACTCGGGCCTGATTGCAAACGCACTAACGGGAGTAAAACTGGCCACTACCATACCGGTGAGTCTCTGTCTCTTTGCCACTCATCATGAACTGATCAAGTTTTATGTCATTGATTCCCCTGATACACCGGTAGTTCTTGGGCACCCGTGGTTAATTAAGCACAATCCACATATCGACTGGGCGGAGAAGTGCGTTCAGTCTGAGGAATTCCCTGATCTATCAGCTATACCCCCGATTTACATGGACCTTAAGACTGTTTTTAGCAAATCTCATGCCTCGTCCTTGCCTCCTCACTGGCCCTACGACTGTGCCATTGACCTCCTTCCTGGCGCTTCCCCCCCCAAGGGGGGCCATACTCCCTATCTCGCGCGGAAACAGAGGCAATGGACAAATATATCCGAGACTCTCTCGCGGCAGGCATTATCCGCCCTTCCTCGTCCCCAGCCGGAGCGGGCTTTTTCTTTGTATCCAAGAAGGATGGCTCGCTCCGACCCTGCATAGATTATCGTGGCCTGAACAACATTACCATCAAGAATTGTTACCCTCTCCCCCTCATGTCCTCTGCCTTTGAACTCCTGCAAGGTGCCAAAGTGTTCACTAAATTAGACCTGCGGAACGCTTACCACCTGGTCCGCATACGTGAGGGGGATGAGTGGAAAACAGCCTTCAACACTACCTCCGGGCATTATGAATACTTGGTAATGCCATTTGGACTCACTAACGCCCCTGCCGTTTTCCAGACTTTTGTCAACAATGTCCTTAGGGACATGTTAAACCAATTTGTTTTTGTATTCCTCAATGATATTTTAATTTTTTCCAAATCCCTGTCTGAGCACGTGTCCCACGTCCGCACCGTCCTGAAGCGCCTACTTGATAACCATCTCTATGTCAAAGCCGAGAAGTGTGAATTCCATCAGGAAACCGTATCCTTCCTTGGGCACGTCATTTCCCGGGGTCCATTCACATGGACCAACAGAAGGTGAAGGCAGTCCTGGAGTGGCCCACACCTTCCAATCGTCGGGGGCTACAAAGCTTCCTCGGTTTTGCCAATTATCGCCGTTTTGTGCGCAACTTCAGCACCATCGCCGCCCCGCTCACCGCCCTGACCTCTCCGAAGAACAAGTTTGTCTGGTCATCTGCTGCAGAGGAGGCCTTCCTGGAGCTGAAGAGGCGGTTCACCTCAGCCCCGATCCTGACCCAACCTGACCCGGACCGCCAATTCATCGTGGAGGTCGACGCTTTTGAGGTGGGCGTTGGAGCGGTGCTCTCTCAGCGCTCCCCCAGTGATAACCGCATCCACCCCTGTGCCTTCTTTTCCCACCGCCTCTCCCCGGCGGAGCAAAACTATGACGTGGGGAATCGGGAACTGCTAGCGGTCAAGTTGGCACTGGAGGAATGGAGGCACTGGCTAGAGGGCACCCCAGTACCATTCCTAGTCTGGACTGACCATAAGAACTTGCAGTATATCAGCCAGGCTAAGAGACTTAACCCTCGACAAGCACGTTGGTCATTATTCTTTTCACGATTTAACTTCACCCTGTCCTATCACCCTGGCCACAAAAACACTAAACCCGATGCCTTATCCCGACAGTTCACCCCTTGCAAAGACACCTCTGACCCAGACCCGATCCTCCCATCTCACCGCATTGTAGGGGCAGCCCGCCTCGACATCGAGACCATAGTAGCTGGTGCTGTTGTCCTCCTATTCTCATGAAATATTTAAGGTTCCAGTACCCAAGTCGCTGTTTCTCTGTTATAAATAGAATTGTTGATTGTTAAAAACTAGTTTTTTCTCCTCTGTCATCTAAGAAGAAAGTCTTGTGTTCTTAGGGTCTGTCAGAAAAGAGCTGGAGCACTGAGAGTTTGTATTGTTTTGGGCTCGCCCAGGTGGCCAGGCATGTGGTTGGTGGCCAGGTATGTTGACGTGTGTGTGTGTGTATGTGGTATATGTGTGTGTTGATTGGTGGCCAGGCATGTTGACGTGTGTGTGTATGTGTGGTATATGTGTGTGTTGGTTGGTGGCCAGGCATGTTGACGTGTGTGTGTATGTGTGGTATATGTGTGTGTTGGTTGGTGGCCAGGCATGTTGACGTGTGTGTGTGTATGTGTGGTATATGTGTGTGTTGGTTGGTGGCCAGGGTGTTGACGTGTGTGTGTATGTGTGGTATATGTGTGTGTTGGTTGGTGGCCAGGCATGTTGACGTGTGTGTATATGTGGTATATGTGTGTGTTGGCTGGTGGCCAGGCATGTTGACGTGTGTGTATATGTGGTATATGTGTGTGTTGGTTGGTGGCCAGGCATGTTGACGTGTGTGTGTATATGTGGTATATGTGTGTGTTGGCTGGTGGCCAGGCATGTTGACGTGTGTGTATATGTGGTATATGTCTGTGTTGGTTGGTGGCCAGGCATGTTGACGTGTGTGTATATGTGGTATATGTCTGTGTTGGTTGGTGGCCAGGCATGTTGACGTGTGTGTATATGTGGTATATGTGTGTGTTGGTTGGTGGCCAGGCATGTTGACGTGTGTGTATATGTGGTATATGTGTGTGTTGGCTGGTGGCCAGGCATGTTGACGTGTGTGTATATGTGGTATATGTCTGTGTTGGTTGGTGGCCAGGCATGTTGACGTGTGTGTATATGTGGTATATGTGTGTGTTGGTTGGTGGCCAGGCATGTTGACGTGTGTGTATATGTGGTATATGTGTGTGTTGGTTGGTGGCCAGGCATGTTGACGTGTGTGTATATGTGGTATATGTGTGTGTTGGCTGGTGGCCAGGCATGTTGACGTGTGTGTATATGTGGTATATGTGTGTGTTGGCTTGTGGCCAGGCATGTTGACGTGTGTGTATGTGTGGTATATGTGTGTGTTGGCTGGTGGCCAGGCATGTTGTTGTGTGTGTATATGTGGTATATGTGTGTGTTGGTTGGTGGTCAGGCATGTTGACATGTGTGTGTATGTGTGGTATATGTCTGTGTTGCTTGGCTGGCAGGCGTGTGTATGTGTGTATGTGTGTGTGTGTGGATGTGTGTGTTGCCTGGTCGGCAGTGGTGTGTGTGAGTTGCACTTATCATGTGTTGTATGTGCACATATATATATCAGAAAAAAAACTGATTAATTTAATATTCCAGAATTCTCCTTTATTTTTGTAAAGAAAGAATGACACACATGCCCCTGGTTGGTGCACTTCTCTCCACAGTGTGAAAGTGGAGTTACCACAGGCTGTTTATGACAGGGCTGCCCAGGGGTGATGACCATTTTCCACATGAAGTTCTGCACTCTCCCCCTTGGTTCTGCCCTCTCCCTCTTGGTTCTGCCCTCTCCCTCTTGGTTCTGCCCTCTCCCCCTTGGTTCTGCCCTCTCCCTCTTGGTTCTGCCCTCTCCCTCTTGGTTCTGCACTCTCCCCCTTGGTTCTGCCCTCTCCCTCTTGGTTCTGCACTCTCCCCCTTGGTTCTGCCCTCTCCCTCTTGGTTCTGCACTCGTGAATGTGTGTCCACGTTCTGTCCTGATTCTGCCTTGAGTGTGTCCATGTTCTGTCCTGATTCTGCGTTGAGTGTGTCTACGTTCTGTTCTGATTCTGCGTTGAGTGTGTCCACGTTCTGTCCTGATTCTGCGTTGAGTGTGTCCACGTTCTGTTCTGATTCTGTGTTGAGTGTGTCCACGTTCTGTTCTGATTCTGCGTTGAGTGTGTCCACGTTCTGTTCTGATTCTGCGCTGAATGTGTCCACGTTCTGTCCTGATTCTGCGTTGAGTGTGTCCACGTTCTGTTCTGATTCTGCGTTGAGTGTGTCCACGTTCTGTTCTGATTTTGCGTTGAGTGTGTCCACGTTCTGTTCTAATTCTGCGTTGAGTGTGTCCACATTCTGTTCTCATTCTGCGTTGAGTGTGTCCACGTTCGCGTAGCACAATTAGCCAAATTGCTTTGACTGGAACTATCTACCCTTCGACCACACAGTTGAGTCTAGTGAATTCCTTTTTCATGCTTTCATTTTGTTAACATTACAGAGACACTGCATATTTCAACAACCTCGTTGTTGTTGCAAAAAAATATATCAGAAAGGTTTCTGGCTAGTCAGTTTATGTTCTGTTAACAAGCAAACTTCTCATGACTGAAAGATGAACATTCAGGAAATCCTGCCACTGAATTCAAAACAATGTCTTCAATACAGTGGACTAGCATGGTATATATAATGGGCTAATACAGTGGACTAGCATGTTATATATAATGGGCTAATACAGTGGACTAGCATGGTATATATAATGGGCTAATACAGTGGACTAGCATGGTATATATAATGGGCTAATACAGTGGACTAGCATGGTATATATAATGGGCTAATACAGTGGACTAGCATGTTATATATAATGGGCTAATACAGTGGACTAGCATGGTATATATAATGGGCTAATACAGTGGACTAGCATGTTATATATAATGGGCTAATATAGTGGACTAGCATGGTATATATAATGGGCTAATACAGTGGACTAGCATGTTATATATAATGGGCTAATACAGTGGACTAGCATGGTATATATAATGGGCTAATACAGTGGACTAGCATGTTATATATAATGGGCTAATACAGTGGACTAGCATGTTATATATAATGGGCTAATACAGTGGACTAGCATGGTATATATAATGGGCTAATACAGTGGACTAGCATGGTATATATAATGGGCTAATACATGGCATCATTTTCACTTTCAGAAAAAAAAGAGTTGAATTGTCTTGTAAATAATTGGTGGAGGTGGAGCTGTAATAGCATCACTGTTCTGCTCTAACTAGTGTTAAACAGAGTTAAGTGTTCTGAGTGTTAAACTAGTGTTAAACAGAGTTAAGTGTTCTGAGTGTTAAACGGAGACATAGATACATTAGATTAGATCACTTTGTCTGATACACACACACACGTACACTTACACACTCATGGACTTACACACACACGCACACATACACACACACACACACACATATACACTTACGCACACATACACACACAAACACTGTAGCACTACTGAGCCCTTGGTCTGATTGGTCAGATCTGGGCTCTAGTTCTACAGCCTTCCAGGTCCAGCCCTCTGGTTCTGGTGTGACCCCCCGGGTTCCTCTGTTCTACAGAACATATCTGGTTCTGCTGTCTCTCCTCAAGTGCTGCATGTTCTTAAGCACTTTCTGAAGTGGGAGCAGAGAGATAAAACATCCCCAGCTCTTAGAGCGCGTGGGACCACCCTACGGCTCCTCCCACGCACAGGGAGCATCTGAATGGGAGCGCAGGGTGTGATTAATCTGCAGAGGCGCGTGAAAGAAGGCACCGGAACACGAGCTGTCACCGCGGGGCCCGCGAAGACGAGAGGAGCGGAGCGACGACTGCTGAAGTGCTGGCAATGGTTCAGCCCGCGGGGCTGCAGCAGATTGAATTTGTCCATTATCTGTGTGTGTGTGTATGTGTGTGTGTGTGTGTATGTGTGTGTGTGTGTGTATGTGTGTGTGTGTGTATCTGTTGGCATCCAAGCTGTTTATTCCTCAGTTCATTCTCACCACCCACTCGCCCTCTCCCAATGTGCTGTACAGGGAAGCACAGACACACACACACACACAGATACACACACTCTCATAGCACACACACACACACACACACACACACAGCAGCTCATCAGACTATGGGGCATACCTCCCCGGGAGAGGATGCAAGTGCCTTTTTGTGTGCACACACACACACACACACACACACACATGGAGCCATAGGAGTGTAGTTACACACACACACACACACACATGGAGCCATAGGAGTGTACACACACACACACACACACACACACACATGGAGCCATAGGAGTGTAGTTACACACACACACACACACACATGGAGCCATAGGAGTGTAGTTACACACACACACACACACACACACACACACACACACACACACACACACACACACACATGGAGCCGTGCTAGAATGGGGAGTGAATGTGCTTGGCTTTGGGGGGGGGTGAAGTCCATCGGAGGAACCAGTGAGGCCTTTTCTGAGTCTCCAATCCAGGAGCTAACAGTTGCGTGTGTGTAAGTGTATGTGTGTGTGTGTGTGTGTGTTGTGTATAGTTCCTCTTGAACACTCTTGTGAACCCTGTTAGTTATGAGGGCTGAACCAACCACCATGTGTAGGTGTGTGTGTGTGTGTGTAAGTGTGTGTGTGTTCTGCTTGTGTACAAGTCTCCTAATGGGACAGGGCCTAATTACCTTTCTGATATGTTTCAGCAATATAACCCAATCAGATCTCTCAGATTGCAGCAGAAAACATTGCTGGTAAAACCTGCTGTTAGAACAAAATGTGAAGCAGCCTTTAGCTACTATGCAGTACAGCTATGGAACCAACTCCCAGAGGACGTCAAAAGTTTCAAATCTAGACTAAAGACCAAGCTGTTCTCAGATACTTTCTACTTTCTACTACTGCTGTGTCTATTTCAACTTCAATAATTTATTATTAACTCTTACTTCATTGTAATACTTTATTTCTGCTATTTTTTATCAACTATATAATTTCATACTTAAATGTTATTACTTTATTTGCACTATTTGGATCATCTATGTTTGATTTTTGTACTCGCTGTTCTTTGCCTTTATTGGTGTAAAGCCCATAGTGTGTCTGTGGAGCATAGTGCTGGGTGGGGTATAGTGTGAGTGGAGAGGGGTCTGGTGTGTGTATTGGTAAGGGATAGTGTGTGAATTGGTAGGGTATAGTGTGTGTATTGGTAGGGTATAGTGTGTGTATTAGTAAGGGATACTGTGTGTATTGGTAGGGTATAGTGTGTGTATTGGTAGGGTATAATGTGTGTATTAGTAAGGGATACTGTGTGTATTGGTAGGGTATAGTGTGTGTATTAGTAAGGGATACTGTGTGTATTGGTAGGGTATAGTGTGTGTATTGGTAGGGTATAGTGTGTGTATTAGTAAGGGATACTGTGTGTATTGGTAGGGTATAGTGTGTGTATTAGTAAGGGATACTGTGTGTATTGGTAGGGTATAGTGTGTGTATTAGTAAGGGATACTGTGTGTATTGGTAGGGTATAGTGTGTGTATTGGTAGGGTATGGTGTGTGTATTAGTAAGGGATACTGTGTGTATTGGTAGGGTATAGTGTGTGTATTAGTAAGGGATACTGTGTGTATTGGTAGGGTATAGTGTGTGAATTGGTAGGGTATAGTGTGTGTATTGGTAGGGTATGGTGATTTCTTCAAATAAGGAAACATACAGAGTCTTGCAACCCCTAACTTTACTAGCCTAAAGGAGGAGAACTGTTGAGAATGTTGAGGAGAATGTTGAATGTTGAGGAGAATGTTGAATGTTGAGGAGAATGTTTCTTTGGTATTCAGACTGTCTGAAACTACAGAAAAACACCATTCAGCTGTGAGCATTTTGCAAATGTCCTTCAACCCCACGTTGGCCTTTCATTTGTTCTTGCATCCCTACTTTTAAACAGGTTTGGGCGCCATTGATCTAGAATACTCAGTGTGTGTGTGTGGATTGAGCCTCCTGCCCTAAGCCTGTACCGCTTCTCCTGTCATCCTTTCTTTCCCTCTCTCTCCTTAATCTCTCTCCCCTCTCTCATTCAGCAGCTAAGCCCTTAGCCACTGTGCTAAGGGCTGTACCCCCTAACCCATTTAAAAGCTAAATGAACATCTGTGTGTATGTGTGTGTGTGTGTGTGTGTGTAAAAGTGAAATGAACATTGGTGTGTGTGTGTGTGTGTAAAAAAAATGTGTGTGTGTAAAAAAGTGAAATGATCATCCGTGTGTGTTTGTGTGTAAAGAAATGTGTGTGATGTGTGATGAGCCTGATGTTAGCCTGATGTCTATTCAGCTTAATTAGATTTCCTTAGGTGTGTGCTAGACAGAGAGAAGCAGACAGAGAAGCTAGGGATGAAAGAGAAAGAAAGAGTGATAGTAGTAGAGGGAGAGATTGAGCTTGTGGCAGTCCGGAATAAAAGAGAGTGAGAGAAGAGGAGAGGAGAGGGGGTTGAGGGAGAGAGGGGGAGACAGACTGTGAGAGTGACGGAAAGTGAGACTCTTGACAAGAACAAGAACCTGGTCTTCAGCCCCCTGTTCCACCAGCACATTCTAACAGCATGCATACAAGAACCTGGTCTTCAGCCCCCTGTTCCACCAGCACATTCTAACAGCATGCATACAAGAACCTGGTCTTCAGCCCCCTGTTCCACCAGCACATTCTAACAGCATGCATACAAGAACCTGGTCTTCAGCCCCCTGTTCCACCAGCACATTCTAACAGCAGAGATACAAACAAAGGTCCAAAAAAGACAAAGGTTGGTGCTTTGTCAGCAGGCAACACTTTGTAGGCAGTCATGAGAAGTTTGCTTGCTAACAACATAAACTGGCTTCCCATAAACCTTGTAAATAACTGATATATTTTTTGCTACAATAATAAGATACAGTGTCTCTTTAACAGTCATGTTAGCAAAATGAAAGCATGACCAAGCCAACGGAGTCGGTAGACTGGACTGTTTTGTGGCATTCTCATCAGTGTCTTGGTGAAGTGTATGCAAACGTGGACACACACTCAATGCAACTTCAAAAGATCCTCAATGGCCTTGAGGCAACGACGTGGCCTTTGATGCGACACATATGATCAGTGTGAGATTATTTCCTTCCTCCATCCTCACCCCACAATCATCTCTGCTGAGTGTCATCCCTGCCTCCCACTGGCTGATTCCTGTCACTCCCCCTGAGTGGACTCTGTGACTGCAGCTCCCCCTGAGTGGACTCTGTGACTGCAGCTCCCCCTGAGTGGACTCTGTGACTGCAGCTCCCCCTGAGTGGACTCTGTGACTGCAACTCCCCCTGAGTGGACTCTGTGACTGCAGCTCCCCCTGAGTGGACTCTGTGACTGCAGCTCCCCCTGAGTGGACTCTGTGACTGCAGCTCCCCTTGAGTGGACTCTGTGACTGCAGCTCCCGCTGAGTGGACCGTGACTGCAGCTCCCCCTGAGTGGACTCTGTGACTGCAGCTCCCCCTGAGTGGACTCTGTGACTGCAGCTCCCCCTGAGTGGACTCTGTGACTGCAGCTCCCCTTGAGTGGACTCTGTGACTGCAGCTCCCCATGAGTGGACCGTGACTGCAAGTCCCGCTGAGTGGACCGTGACTGCAACTCCCCCTGAGTGAACTATGGCTGCAGCTCCTCCTGAGTGGACTCTTTGAGTGTGCATGTGTCTTCAATTATGATTAATTCACATGATGGCTACCTTAACCCTTTTACTGTCGCGGTCGCAAATTTTGCGACAGGACACAATACTGAATGAACCAGCCTATTGTGTCATGTGGTCAATACTCCTGTCCACTAGTTGGCAGACATGTCGTACTTCACTTTTAACTCAGAATTATGTCATCCTCCAATGCATTTTTTTCGAGAACTGTTCCACTGAAACTGTGGGATTTAGCACGGAGCCACTGTGGTAGTGAGCTATTTTTGAGCTAGCAATTTCGTGATAACATTGTGGACGTACGCCAAAATGGCAAACAAAAAACTGTCTAGAGACGATGTCTTAGGTCTACTGTTCGCAGATTCTGATTCTGAAGATGAATAAATGCCTTCAGAAGATGAAAATCTGTTGTTCAGTGACCCTTCTTCTCCCAGCACGCCTGTGCCTTTCAATGGCTTGCCTGGGCAAAGCATGTACATGTCGGGGCACAGCAGGGCACAAGCAGACACTTCCAAGCCTTTCCCTAACACTGATGAAGGTGACACAAATGAATCCGGTGGCATTGTTCATAGGAGGGTTGGGGGATGTGGTGTGTCAGTATCACTGCATGTAATGAGAATCGGGCTGGTTTAGGTGTAGGAGGCTTCTACCGCGCTGCTCACGGTGTGCCTGTGCATGAGGAAGCCGTGTTGTGTAGCGGTGATGGTGTGATCCGTGAAGGGAACATCAGGGAGGATGGGAGAGGTAAACAGGGTCGAAGTGCGACTCGAGGAGCTGGTTGTGTCAGGGATGATAGTGTCAGTTCTTTCACCTGCGAGGGACGGGCAGTGGGTAGAGCTAACAGCTTCCATAGGGGAGGGAGAGGCAGAGGCAGACGTTCCGCTTCCATAGGGGAGGGAGAGGCAGAGGCAGACGTTCAGCTTCCATAGGGGAGGGAGAGGCAGAGGCAGACGTTCCGCTTCCATAGGGGAGGGAGAGGCAGAGGCAGACGTTCCGCTTCCATAGGGGAGGGAGAGGCAGAGGCAGACGTTCCGCTTCCATAGGGGAGGGAGAGGCAGAGGCAGACGTTCAGCTTCCATAGGGGAGGGAGAGGCAGAGGCAGACGTTCAGCTTCCATAGGGGAGGGAGAGGCAGAGGCAGACGTTCCGCTTCCATAGGGGAGGGAGAGGCAGAGGCAGACGTTCAGCTTCCATAGGGGAGGGAGAGGCAGAGGCAGACGTTCAGCTTCCATAGGGGAGGGAGAGGCAGAGGCAGACGTTCAGCTTCCATAGGGGAGGGAGAGGCAGAGGCAGACGTTCAGCTTCCATAGGGGAGGGAGAGGCAGAGGCAGACGTTCCGTCGTGCCTGTTCCACTTGCAGGTGCACACAATAATGATGAGGGGTGGGTCCATTTGAGCAATGATGGTGATGAACATTGTGGTGACTGGATAAAGACATTTGATGAGCCGATTGGGTACAAGGGGGGCAGAGACATCAGTAGAGATAATTCGGCCCTAAATTTCCTCTCCCATTTTCTAACTGACGAGTTTTGGAATTTGCTTACAGTTGAAACAAATCGGTATGCCCATCAATTTTTTGCGTCCCATGACCGTCAGCCAAATTCACGATTCAGTGAGTGGTATGACGTCACCATACCTGAAATGAAAGCCTTTATGGCACTTCATTTGAGCATGGGCCTAGTTAAAAAACACGAGCTGGTTGATTACTGGAGTGAATTTGGGCCAACATATACACCAGGCTTTGGAAAAATAGGAAACAGGAAACAGGTTCCAAATTATTTTGTCATTTCTCCATTTCAGTAACAATCACAATTACATTGGGAGGGGCAGCCGGGCCATGACGGGCTGTTCAAGGTACGGCCAATTATTGATCTGATCATCCCATGCTTTTCAGCTGGATATGGGCCACGTAAAGAGCTGTCGTTGGATGAAATGACCATACCTTTCAAGGGAAGGTCCACTCTGAAGCTGTACAATCCCAACAAAGTATTTGTTCTGAGTGAAGGGCAGGCTATGTGCTGCAGTGGTCCATGTACACTGGCCAAAATGCTGAGATTGGCACCTTGCATGTCATTGTTCATCAGCTAATGGCACCGTACACAGGGAAAGGCCATGAAGTGTACATGGACAGTTATTACACCTCACCAGCAGTAGCAACTGAGTTGGCCAGCAAAAACACTGGTTTGTGTGGGATGCCAAAGGCCTGGAGACCTGCCATGTTGCCCTTGAACAAAGGGGACGACTCAGTGTTCATGCGACAAGGCAAAATGTTGGCCTGTGCATGGCATAAAGCGTCTCACCATGCTCACAACAGTCCATGGGAATGTGTGTGTCAGGAAGCGCATTTGGGCCAAACACAGCAATAGTGGGAAATAAACAGACAATAAACAAACAATCAATACAATGCATTCATGGGTGGGGTTGATACAGCAGATCAGCTGCTGAATGAAAACATACTTTTTTCCCACACAGATCCAGAAAATGAACAGAATGTTCAACACCATTTTGAGGATCAGCATGGTGAATGCCCATAATCTATATCGTGAATGTACTGCTGCACCACACAAGACGTGTGATGTCATCACTGCACTATTGGACGGGTTCAGACAGAGGTCAAAGGGGGGTCAAGGAGGGGGGCCTTCAGTGGAGGGAGGAGAAATGCCACTGAGGCTGACAGAACGTCACTGGCTATGCAATGCTGATGACCGACCAGATTGTCGTGTGTTCTGCCCCAAAAGCCACCATCAGACCAAATCCAGGTGTAGTCAGTGTGGAGTGGGTCTGTGTGCTGTGGCCTGTAATGAGAGATACCACACACAGTGTCAAACAGTGTCACCTGGACAGGTAGGCACACCATAGGACTGCAGGGAAAAAAAAAAAACGCCAACCCTTTACCCTTTACCCTTTACACACATTTGTTTCAATATATTAGTTCACTTGAGTGCCTGAGTGTGTAACAGTTCAACAATTATTCAGAATACTCTGTATTTCATGACAATTTCCAAAATTCAAGATGGCTGCCACCCTTTGACATCACAATATGCAAATCAGATACTCCAAACATAAGTTTTGGGTCGTTCTCAATATTTGCTTCATTTACAGTCATACTCAACATCACCACTGTCATGCCACAGCCTTTTGAAATTTAGATGTCATTTTAGGCCTGCACACAAAAAAATCTGCCTAGTGTTTACATGCGTTTGTTATTATATGGCTCTATATTAGGTATAATCATTGGTTTACAATTTATGGTGTTTCTGACCATACAGTAAGTGTACAACATAATGACAGATGAGAGAGAGCAAACTTTATGAAATAATTTCAATATTCATTCAACATATTCCAAATCCCCCCCTAAAATCCATAATTCAAGATGGCTGCCATCCTGTGACATCACAATATGCAAATTAGATTGGTAAATTTACTCCCAATATAAACATTAGGTCTTCCTCAATATTTGTCTCATTTACAGTCAGGCTCTATCTGTCACCAGTATCAAGCTACAGCCTTTTGAACTTTAGATGTCAAAAACTCAGCAGTTAAAGGGTTAATGTTCTAATGTAGTATTCTGACATCTGACATCTTACTTGAAGAACCTTTGGGTTCTGTGAAAAATCTTTCCAGAATTTGACTGTATTGTTATTATTGTTCCCTTTTAGAGCTCCTATTTTGCTTGAATAACTTTCAAAAATACTTTATAACTACAAACTTTAAATAATTTGTTTGTATTTAATTGCTTTGCCTGGTTTGTAAAGAAGTATCAGTTTCTTCATAGCAAAGCTGTGCCTCTTCACTGTAACCATTACTAGTTTACCTGATTGAAGTCTAGGATTCTACTGTAGCACCTGAAAGATCACACAAGAAGGATTTTAGTGATTTAGCATTAGGGTTAGTACCCTAGCATTACTAAGTGTTCAACTGACTTGTGTTCTATGTTAGCTGATGACAGCATTTGCCATCATCAAGCCTTAACACAGACGGTTATGTTCAATCCTAAAATGTCTTGCAGAATTACAGTTTCTGGGTTGTACATGTTTACATATTTACACAGAGGTCCATGCATACCTGTACGTTTGTATACTAAATGCTTTGGGTTAGCCTTAACCCTAATGTTTCTATACTAAATGCTTTGGGTTTAGCCTTAACCCTAATGTTTCTATACTAAATGCTTTGGGTTAGCCTTAACCCTAATGTTTCTATACTAAATGCTTTGGGTTAGCCCTAACCCTAATGTTTCTATACTAAATGCTTTGGGTTAGCCTTAACCCTAATGTTTCTATACTAAATGCTTTGGGTTAGCCCTAACCCTAATGTTTCTATACTAAATGCTTTGGGTTAGCCTTAACCCTAATGTTTCTATACTAAATGCTTTGGGTTAGCCTTAACCCTAATGTTTCTATACTAAATGCTTTGGGTTAGCCTTAACCCTAATGTTTCTATACTAAATGCTTTGGGTTAGCCTTAACCCTAATGTTTCTATACTAAATGCTTTGGGTTAGCCTTAACCCTAATGTTTCTATACTAAATGCTTTGGGTTAGCCTTAACCCTAATGTTTCTATACTAAATGCTTTGGGTTAGCCCTAACCCTAATGTTTCTATACTAAATGCTTTGGGTTAGCCTTAACCCTAATG
>JAIFZK010000005.1:28217500-28227500 GCA_027481765.1 Tenualosa thibaudeaui
GGCATTTAGGTTGAGGTAAGGGTGTAGGGGGTAGGGTGTAGGGGCTTTTGGGCATTTAGGTTGAGGTAAGGGTGTAGGGGGTAGGGTGTTGGGGCTTTTGGGCATTTAGGTTGAGGTAAGGGTGTAGGGGGTAGGGTGTAGGGGCTTTTGGGCATTTAGGTTGAGGTAAGGGTGTAGGGGCTTTTGGGCATTTAGGTTGAGGTAAGGGTGTAGGGGCTTTTGGGCATTTAGGTTGAGGTAAGGGTGTAGGGGCTTTTGGGCATTTAGGTTGAGGTAAGGGGGTAGGGGGTAGGGTGTAGGGGCTTTTGGGCATTTAGGTTCTAGGGGCTTTGGAGCAAGGGTGTGAAGCTTTGAGGTGTTTAGGGTGTAGGGCTTTGAGGTGTTTAGGGTGTAGGGGAAGGTCCAGGGGTCCAGGGAGCTGTAACAGTGCTGCCTCCCAGTCTCTCCCACCTCCCCTCCACTGTAACAGTGCTAGGTGGTCCCCTGCTTAGCTTTTGTCACAGAAAGTGAATTAGCCCAAATTTATGGGCAGGCAGCAGAAAGCGGAAGCCTTCAGGAACGCTTAAATCACCCCGTGCTGATGTGTGTGTGTGTGTGTGTGTGTGTGTGTGTGTGTGTGTGTGTGTGTGTGTATCCTTCGGGAGCGCTTAAATCACCCGGCACCGCCAATAAAAAATGTCAGGCAGTAAATTTAAGGCGCACTGGGTCTGAACTGACCTCCACTAGCACGGGCCGTGCGCTGGTGTGTGTGTGTGTGTGTGTGTGTGTGTGTGACCACGCATTGATATAGTATATGCATGGATGGGTGTGTGTATGCACGGGCCGCGTGCTGACATTTAGAGAAGAATGAGGCCTTGAAGGAATGTCAGTAATCATCCCTCCTTTGTGTCTCTTAGCAATGCCTCCATTCATCCACACACTCAATGGGCCCAGATAACACACACACACACACACACACTCACATACACACACCCTCAAGAGAGCACCAGGCATTAAGATTTTTATGTGCCATTTTAGCTGGGTTAATGATTAAAATCAATCCTAATCCCATCAGGGTGGGGCTGTCACTCTCTCCCTGTGTGTGTGTGTGTATGTGTGTGTGTGTGTGTGTGTGTGTGTGTGTGCGTGTGTCAGAGAGGGAGAGAGAGAGCTCTTCTGTTTGATGAATTCTGTGTGTGTGAAGTGAACACATCCCACTCTATATTTAAGTGTGAGTGAATTTGACCAGCATACTAAACAGTGAAACAGTATGCGTGTGTGTGTGTATATATGTGTATATAGGTGTATGCGTGTGTGTGTGTATGAGTGTGGGTGTATGAGTGTGGGTTATGAGGGTTAGGGTTAGGGTTTGACTAATCCTTGAGAGCATTTCCCCTCTATGAGACTCTATAATCCCCGGCCCAATAAAGTTTGAGAACCCCTGGCCTACAGTTATATCAGGTCTGCATCCATGTTTGAATTACAAAGTTGCCACTGGCACTTCGTTAATTCATCATTCGAAAATGTATTAAGTAAAGTTAAGTTGCTTAGGCAGCGTCAGATCAAGGCCCTTGCTGGTCATCAGAACTAGTGTCAGATCAAGGCCCTGGCTGGTCCATCAGAACTAGTGTCAGATCAAGTGGCTGACCATTAGAACTAGTGTCAGATCAAGTGGCTGGTCATTAGAACTAGTGTCAGATCAAGTGGCTGACCATTAGAACTAGTTTCATATCAAGTGGCTTGTCATTAGAACTAGTGTCAGATCAAGTGGCTGGTCATTAGAACTAGTGTCAGATCAAGTGGCTGGTCATTAGACCTAGTGTCAGATCAAGTGGCTGGTCATTAGACCTAGTGTCAGATCAAGTGGCTGGTCATTAGACCTAGGGTCAGATCAAGTGGCTGGTCATTAGAACTAGTGTCAGATCAAGTGGCTGACCATTAGAACTAGTGTCAGATCAAGTGGCTGGTCATTAGACCTGAGTGTCAGATCAAGTGGCTGGTCATTAGAACTAGTGTCAGATCAAGTGGCTGACCTTTAGAACTACTGTGAGATGAAGTGGCTGTTCATTAGACCTAGTGTCAGATCAAGTGGCTGGTCAATAGAACTAGTGTCAGATCAAGTGTCTGGTCATTAGAACTAGTGTCAGATCAAGTGGCTGGTCATTAGACCTAGTGTCAGATCAAGTGGCTGACCATTAGAACTAGTGTCAGATCAAGTGGCTGGTCATTAGAACTAGTGTCAGATCAAGTGGCTGGTCATTAGAACTAGTGTCAGATCAAGTGGCTGACCATTAGAACTAGTGTCAGAACAAGTGTCTTGTTATTAGACCTAGTGTCATATCAATTGTCTGGTAATTATAAATATTGTCATATCAATTGGCTGGTCATTAGAACTAGTGTCAGATCAAGTGGCTGAACATTAGAACTAGTGTCAGATCAAGTGGCTGGTCATTAGACCTAGTGTCAGATCAAGTGGCTGGTCATTAGAACTAGTGTCAGATCAAGTGGCTGACCATTAGTACTAGTGTCAGATCAAGTGGCTGGTCATGAGACCTAGTGTCAGATCAAGTGGCTGGTCATTAGACCTAGTGTCAGATCAAGTGGCTGGTCATTAGAACTAGTGTCAGATCAAGTGGCTGGTCATTAGAACTAGTGTCAGATCAAGTGGCTGGTCATTATAACTAGTGTCAGATCAAGTGGCTGGTCATTAGAACTAGTGTCAGATCAAGTGGCTGGTCATTAGACCTAGTGTCAGATCAAGTGGCTGTACATTAGAACTAGTGTCAGATCAAGTGGCTGTACATTAGAACTAGTGTCAGATCAAGTGGCTGACCATTAGAACTAGTGTCAGATCAAGTGGCTGGTCATTAGAACTAGTGTCAGATCAAGTGGCTGGTCATTAGAACTAGTGTCAGATCAAGTGGCTGGTCATTAGACCTAGTGTCAGATCAAGTGGCTGACCATTAGACCTAGTGTCAGATCAAGTGGCTGGTCATTAGAACTAGTGTCAGATCAAGTGGCTGTTCATTAGAACTAGTGTCAGATCAAGTGGCTGGTCATTAGAACTAGTGTCAGATCAAGTGGCTGACCATTAGAACTAGTGTCAGATCAAGTGGCTGGTCATTAGACCTAGTGTCAGATCAAGTGGCTGGTCATTAGACCTAGTGTCAGATCAAGTGGCTGGTCATTAGAACTAGTGTCAGATCAAGTGGCTGACCATTAGAACTAGTGTCAGATCAAGTGGCTGGTCATTAGACCTAGTGTCAGATCAAGTGGCTGGTCATTAGAACTAGTGTCAGATCAAGTGGCTGACCATTAGAACTAGTGTCAGATCAAGTGGCTGGTCATTAGACCTAGTGTCAGATCAAGTGGCTGGTCATTAGACCTAGTGTCAGATCAAGTGGCTGGTCATTAGAACTAGTGTCAGATCAAGTGGCTGGTCATTAGAACTAGTGTCAGATCAAGTGGCTGGTCATTAGACCTAGTGTCAGATCAAGTGGCTGGTCATTAGAACTAGTGTCAGATCAAGTGGCTGACCATTAGAACTAGTGTCAGATCAAGTGGCTGACCATTAGAACTAGTGTCAGATCAAGTGGCTGGTCATTAGAACTAGTGTCAGATCAAGTGGCTGGTCATTAGAACTAGTGTCAGATCAAGTGGCTGGTCATTAGACCTAGTGTCAGATCAAGTGGCTGACCATTAGAACTAGTGTCAGATCAAGTGGCTGGTCATTAGACCACTCACATAACTGATGTCTCGTGTGCGTACTGTTTTGAATTGTGTTGTGTGCTGAGAGAGGTAGGTAATAACAAGTGTGTGTTTGTGCACTGTAAGTCCACAATAACAAGCATGTGCAACAAGTGTGTGTTTGTGCAGTGTAAGTTGGTAATAACAAGTGTGTGCTTGTGCAGTGTACGTTGGCAATAACAAGCTTTTGTGCAGCAACAAAACTGATAATTGAGTTGATTTTGCCATTACAGCTATAAGTGCATATGTCCAGCCTTACATTGGTGGAAACTTGTTGGCTTCTCTGTCAACATTAGGCTACTCTTTAAACTGCAGATATGCATAGTCCTCGAATGTTAACATTATCAAAGATAACCTAAAGCTGAATCCCACTGACAGTAGGTCCACCTCCTAGGCATAGGGGAAGGCCTTCAACTTTCAGATGGAACTGATCCCCTCCCTTGCCACAATGGCAACCCCTTGCAGTTAAGGCTCATCACAGCACCTCAGCAATGAACAGAAGTTACATGGACCCTGCAGTATAGCACAGCTGGTACATAACTGAAATACATGTAGCATATATATCATAGCTGGTATATAACTGAAATACATGTAGCATATATATCATAGCTGGTATATAACTGAAATACATGTAGCATATATATCATAGCTGGTATATAACTGAAATACATGTAGCATATATATCATAGCTGGTATATAACTGAAATACATGTAGCATATGTATCATAGCTGGTATATAACTGAAATACATGTAGCATATGTATCATAGCTGGTATATAATTGAAATACATGTAGCATATATATCATAGCTGGTATATAACTGAAATACATGTAGCATATATATCATAGCTGGTATATAACTGAAATACATGTAGCATATATATCATAGCTGGTATATAACTGAAATACATGTAGCATATATATCATAGCTGGTATATAATTGCAGTATAGTGCAGCTGGCATATAACTGCAGTACAGCACAGCTGGTATTAGTAAAATGGTAACAATCATGGTCAGAGACACAGCAATATAGTAGTTTGACAGTCACAAGGAGTTAGTGACAGATGAGTGGAAGCAGGATTCACACGGATGGCTTCGCAAAGCCACAGGCAAGGCGTGGGTCCCAGAGCAGCCTATTTCCCCAGTTGACAAAGCCATCTTTGCTGCTCCATTGTTAGTCCACACTCTCTCTGCAGTGTGCTTCCATTTTCCCACCGAGACGCGTGATGTGCTTACGAGCAGGGTTCCGCCCTGTGAACCAATCACCAGCCTCCCGGTTAGTACTACACACCTGTGTGCAATTACATACACAGATGAATACCTATGGAGGCATCCATCTTTGTGTACCCAATTAAGCCCTGTGATGACCCCGTCTCCCGGACTTTATTACCCTGGGGGGTAAGTGTGTGTGTGTGTGAGTGTGTGTGTTTGTGCATGTGCACCTGTGTTCATAGAGCTGATATTTCAATATCTATTTGATAATGTTGATATTTGATAATGTTGATATTTGATATCCAAGAGCATAGGTTGCCAATATTAGGCATTCATGTCACCCCCACTCATCTTTGTACTCAAATATGGCAATTGGCAACAACATACAATCAACTACACAAACACAAACTATACAAACAACTCTTCCTATCGTTTCCAATGGTGTATAGTATTCTACAATCTTGAAATCCCCCCCCACACACACACATTAGTGTTAGTCCACATTAGTGGTTGTTTACAGACCCCTGTCTGTCATATAGCCTGGGTCAGGGGTGTAGTGGGTGTCGGTCGCAGGGGTACAGAGTCCCCCCACTTCTTAGAACAGATCAGTTATGTATGTACTGCCCCTGGCTTGGGCACATGCATAAAATGTGATTTGAACACCCAGGACAACAACAGAGAGGATTTTGATGCATCCCATTGCTCTCCGTTCAATAAAATATGAAAAGGAATAAAATATTCTGTCAGTACATATATTTGTACAATATCAGACAATATTCCACTCATTTTTATATTGCCAGATTCCAGATGAACCCATCCAAAGACCTACGGTGAAATATCTGCAAATGTAAAATGATAACGATGTAAAATATTTTTTTTCTTGATACTAAGGCTGATGTAAGGCATGTAAGCACTATGACATCAAACCCTGCCAGAGTTGGATAGCCTAGTGTCATCATTCCTGGAGGGATGAGGTAATGACCCACAACAAGCTTGGAAGTCAAATACAAGGAATCCAAGGAGACCACAGGAATAAGCAACACAAACAGGGGGTCACAAATGTTTAGTTTACAAATCCATGTACCCCTTTATATACCCCTCCAAGGGTCTCTGCATGGCCCTGGTGTGTGTGCGTGTGTGTGTGTGCGTGTGTTGGTGTGTGTGTGCGTGTGTTGGTGTGTGTGTGCGTGTGTGTGCGCGTTTGTGCGTGTGTGTGTGTGTGTGTGCGTGCGTGTGCTTAGATGACAAAAGCACATGCTTTTTTATTTTAGGAGACATGAGCCTGACAACTGGTAGGGGTGACTGTGGACCTAAACAAGCATCAATCACAAATCACACACACACACACACACACACACACATCCCTCTACAGACAGCAGAAGCAGATGGAGTGATTTCAGAAAGCTGTTTCTGATGAACTATTTCATTTTTATCACTTCCATTCTGAGAAAGAGAGAATAGTGGAGAGAGAGAGAGAGAGAGAGAGAGAGAGAGGATGGGATAAGAAATGAGAGGGGAGAAAGCAGAGAAGAGAAGAGAGATTAAGAAAAGAAGAGAGAGGGAGAGAGAAGGGAGGAGAGAGAGAAGGGAGGAGAGGAGAAAATAGGAAATATGAGGAGAGAGAGATGGGGAACAGAGGAAAGAAGGATGAGAGAGAGGAGAGGAAAGAGAAGAGAGAGCTATTTGACAGTGTGGAGAAGGAAGCAGGAAATCAGTAGAGGAGTGGAGAAATGGAGGGAGTGGGAGAGAGGGATGGAGGGAGGATTCCACCACTTGCTCTTTATATTGCATACTAATACACACACATGCATACTAATACACACACACGCATACTAATACACACACACGCATACTAATACACACGTGCATACTAATACACACACACGCATACTAATACACACACATGCATACTAATACACACACACGCATACTAATACACACACACGCATACACACACACATACACATACACATACATACACACACACGCATACTAATACACACACACGCATACTAATACACACACATGCATACTAATACACACACATGCATACTAATACACACACACGCATACTAATACACACACACGCATACTAATACACACACATGCATACTAATACACACACACGCATACTAATACACACACACGCATACTAATACACACACATGCATACTAATACACACACATGCATACTAATACACACACACGCATACTAATACACACACACGCATACTAATACACACACACGCATACTAATACACACACACGCATACTAATACACACACACGCATACTAATACACACACACGCATACTAATACACACACACGCATACTAATACACACACATGCATACTAATACACACACACGCATACTAATACACACACACGCATACTAATACACACACACGCATACTAATACACACACGCATACTAATACACACACATGCATACTAATACACACACACGCATACTAATACACACACATGCATACTAATACACACACACGCATACTAATACACACACATGCATACTAATACACACACATGCATACTAATACACACACACACGCATACTAATACACACACATGCATACTAATACACACACACATGCATACTAATACACACACACACGCATACTAATACACACACACGCATACTAATACACACACATGCATACTAATACACACACTAATACTAATACACACACACGCATACTAATACACACACACGCATACTAATACACACACATGCATACTAATACACACACACATGCATACTAATACACACACACACGCATACTAATACACACACACGCATACTAATACACACACATGCATACTAATACACACACATGCATACTAATACACACACATGCATACTACCACACACACACGCATACTAATACACACACATGCATACTAATACACACACATGCATACTACCACACACACACGCATACTAATACACACACATGCATACTACCACTACTACTTCACAGAAGGAGCACCCAAGAGCAGCAGGGGCAGGAAAAACTCCCTTATGTTCAGTTAATCTAGGAAGAAACCTTGGGCAGATCCATGACTCAAGGGGCTGACCCAACTGCCAGGGGTCATGGAGAAAAATTACAATCAGTAGTAACCATGACAGACTATAAGTTGCCTATGGTTTTAGCTAAGGTTCATAATAGTTCATAATGGAGTATTATCCCACTTTTACATTACATGGTAATCAGTCTATAGGTGGTTATCAGGAATTATGGCTGGACAATGTAGCAGCGGCCAGGCATAGTGACAAACTCAAAGGAGTGAGATGGGTCATGGGGGTAACAGTAAGGGTCCATTTGACAGCGCCATTGTGAGGGGGGGTCAATCACAAAGCCTCAGGAAGGGGAGTCGGGCCCAGCATTGGCGTCCAGGAAGGTCCTCTGTGATGGGGAGTCGGTCCTGACATGGGCCTCCCGTAGTGTTGGTTGTAGTCCACTCAGGAGGGGAGGGTGAGAGGAGTCTGCCGGAAGGAGTCAGGGATGACACTCAGCAGAGATAATTGTGGACAGAGGAAGAAAGTGAGTTAGGCCAGGCTCACACATCAGAAGCAAAAAGCAGAAAGCAGTAATTTGGGCATACCTATATGCGCATAAATATACATATATACAAATACACACACACACATATAGAAATAGAGAGAGCTGAAAGAGAGAGAGAGAGAGTTGTACGGCATGACACATGAAGGTTGTGTGGCGGCACTAGGCTATAGCAGTATAACTAAGGTATGATGCATGATAACCCAGCACCACTGCAGGGATGGTCAGTGGCCGCCATGCCTCACAACTGGGGGCAACAGCAGAGGCAGTCCCTCCCAAAAGACCCATGAGAAGTGATGATTTGCCAGCACCATCCCTAACTATGGGAAACAGTAAAGAGGAAGTACCACACACACATGCATACTACCACACACACATGCATACTACCACACACACATGCATACTACCACACACACATGCATACTACCACACACACACGCATACTACCACACACACATGCATACTACCACACACACACGCATACTACCACACACACATGCATACTACCACACACACACGCATACTACCACACACACATGCATACACACACACACACACACACACACACACACACACACGCATACACACACACACACATGCATACTACCACACACACACATGCATACTACCACACACACATGCATACTACCACACACACACATGCATACTACCACACACACATGCATACTACCACACACACATGCATACTACCACACACACACATGCATACTACCACACACACACGCACACACACACACACACACACACACACACACACACACACACACATACTACCACACACACACGCATACTACCACACACACACGCATACTACCACACACACATGCATACTACCACACACACACGCATACTACCACACACACACGCATACTACCACACACACATGCATACTACCACACACACACGCATACTACCACACACACACGCATACTACCACACACACATGCGTACTACCACACACACATAGTACCACACACACACGCATACTACCACACACACATGCATACTACCACACACACACGCATACTACCACACACACATGCATACTACCACACACACATGCATACCGCACACACACACATGCATACCACACACACATGCATACTACCACACACACACGCGTACTACCACACACACACACATACTACCACACACACACGTACTACCACACACACACACACATACTACCACACACACATGCATACTACCACACACACATGCATACTACCACACACACATGCATACTGCCACACACACATGCATACCGCACACACACACATGCATACCACACACACATGCATACTACCACACACACATGCATACTACCACACACACATGCGTACTACCACACACACATGCATACTACCACACACACACGCGTACTACCACACACACGCATACTCACCACACACACATGCATTCTACCACACACACACGCACACTAACACACACACACTCATA
>JAIFZK010000005.1:28230000-28240000 GCA_027481765.1 Tenualosa thibaudeaui
GTGTGTGTGTGTGTGTGTGTGTCTGTGTGTGAGTGAGAGAGTGTGTGTCTGTTGTAAACGAACTGTAATTCTGTTAGGCATATTAAAACTGTCTGGGTGCAATTTAATATTGTGTGTGTGTGTGTGTGTGTCCAAACCTCCACTCTAACGTGTGTGTGTGTGTTTGTGTTAAGGCGATTGCCCAGTGAAGTGTGTATTGTCATCAGCCAACAGCTTGTCTGACACAACTGGTGTCATGATCATGTCTGTACCTGTTTCTCAGCCCACTGCACTGATTACAACACACACACATACACACACACACGCACACACACACACAATTTGCTCTCTCTGTTGCTGTCATACCCTCTCAAAAGAAACCTTCAACCACACACACACACACGCAAAACCTACCCCCCCACCACACACACACAGATTTCTCTCTCTGTCGCCTTCACACACGCGCACGCACACACACACACACACTGACCACCAAGTCACACTCCATTGAATGCATCATAGGGTTGACTGGCATAACAGCTTCATTACACACCAGAGACATGAGTGAGTAAACAGGATTTAGTAAATTACCCTTTAGAAGGGTGAGCCTGAAGACAAGAACCTCCACTCTAACATGTGTGTGTGTGTGTGTGTGTGTGTGTGTGTGTGTGCAAACCTCCACTCTAACATGTGTGTGTGTGTGTGTTTGTGTGTGTGTGTGTGTGTGTGTGTGTGTGTCCAAACCTCCACTCTAACGTGTGTGTGTGTGTGTGTGTGTGTGCAAACCTCCACTCTAACATGTGTGTGTGTGTGTGTGTGTGTGTGTGTGTGTGCAAACCTCCACTCTAACGTGTGTGTGTGTGTGTTTGTGTGTGTGTGTGTGTGTGTGTGTGTGTGTCCAAACCTCCACTCTAACGTGTGTGTGTGTGCAAACCTCCACTCTAACGTGTGTGTGTGCAAACCTCCACTCTAACATGTGTGTATGTGTGTGTGTGTGTGTGTGTCCAAACCTCCACTCTAACATGTGTGTGTGTGTGTGTGCAAACCTCCACTCTAACATGTGTGTGTGTGTGTGTGTCCAAACCTCCACTCTAACATGTGTGTGTGTGTGTGTGCAAACCTCCACTCTAACATGTGTGTGTGTGTGTGTGTCCAAATCTCCACTCTAACATGTGTGTGTGTGTGTGTGTGTGTGTGTGTGTGTGTGTGTGTGTGTGTCCAAACCTCCACTCTAACATGTGTGTGTGTGTGCGCAAACCTCCTCTCTAACATGTGTGTGGGTGTGTGTGCAAACCTCCACTCTAACATGTGTGTGTGTGTGTCCAAACCTCCACTCTAACATGTGTGTGTGTGTGTGTGCAAACATCCACTCTAACATGTGTGTGTGTCCAAACCTCCACTCTAACATGTGTGTGTGTGTGTGCAAACATCCACTCTAACATGTGTGTGTGTGTGTGTGTGTGCAAACCTCCACTCTAACATGTGTGTGTGTGTGTGTGTGTGTGTGTACAAACCTCCACTCTAACATGTGTGTGTGTGTGTGTGCAAACCTCCACTCTAACATGTGTGTGTGTGTCCAAACCTCCACTCTAACATGTGTGTGTGTGTGTGTGTGTGTGTCCAAACCTCCACTCTAACATGTGTGTGTGTGTGTGTGTGCAAACCTCCACTCTAACATGTGTGTGTGTGTGTGTGTGTGTCCAAACCTCCACTCTAACGTGTGTGTATGTGTGTGCAAACCTCCACTCTAACATGTGTGTGTGTGTGTGTCCAAACCTCCACACTAACATGTGTGTGTGTGTGTGTGTGCAAACCTCCTCTCTAACATGTGTGTGTGTGTGTGTGTGTCCAAACCTCCACTCTAACATGTGTATATTTGTGTGTGTGCAAACCTCCACTCTAACATATGTGTGTGTGTGTGTGTGCAAATCTCCACTCTAACATGTGTGTGTGTGTGTGTGCAAACCTCCACTCTAACATGTGTGTGTGTGTGTCCAAACCTCCACTCTAACATGTGTGTGTGTGTGTGTGCAAACATCCACTCTAACATGTGTGTGTGTGTCCAAACCTCCACTCTAACATGTGTGTGTGTGTGTGTGCAAACATCCACTCTAACATGTGTGTGTGTGTGTGTGTGCAAACCTCCACTCTAACATGTGTGTGTGTGTGTGTGTGTGTGTGTGTGTCCAAACCTCCACTCTAACATGTGTGTGGGTGTGTGTGCAAACCTCCACTCTAACATGTGTGTGTGTGTCCAAACCTCCACTCTAACATGTGTGTGTGTGTGTGTGTGTGTGTGCAAACCTCCACTCTAACATGTGTGTGTGTGTGTGCAAACCTCCACTCTAACATGTGTGTGTGTGTGTGTGTGTGCAAACCTCCTCTCTAACATGTGTGTGTGTGTGTGTGTGTGTCCAAACCTCCACTCTAACGTGTGTGTGTGTGTGTCCAAACCTCCACTCTAACATGTGTATGTTTGTGTGTGTGCAAACCTCCACTCTAACATATGTGTGTGTGTGTGTGCAAATCTCCACTCTAACATGTGTGTGTGTGTGTGTGTGTGTGCAAACCTCCACTCTAACATGTGTGTGTGTGTGTGTTTGTGTGTGTGTGTGTGTGTGTGTGTGTCCAAACCTCCACTCTAACGTGTGTGTGTGTGTGTGTGTGTGTGCAAACCTCCACTCTAACATGTGTGTGTGTGTGTGTGTGTGTGTGTGTGTGTGTGCAAACCTCCACTCTAACATGTGTGTGTGTGTGTGTTTGTGTGTGTGTGTGTGTGTGTGTGTGTGTGTGTGTGTCCAAACCTCCACTCTAACGTGTGTGTGTGTGTGTGTGCAAACCTCCACTCTAACGTGTGTGTGTGCAAACCTCCACTCTAACATGTGTGTATGTGTGTGTGTGTGTGTGTCCAAACCTCCACTCTAACATGTGTGTGTGTGTGTGCAAACCTCCTCTCTAACATGTGTGTGTGTGTGTGTGTGTGTGTGTGTGTGTGTGTGTGTGTGTGTGTCCAAACCTCCACTCTAACATGTGTGTGGGTGTGTGTGCAAACCTCCACTCTAACATGTGTGTGTGTGTCCAAACCTCCACTCTAACATGTGTGTGTGTGTGTGTGCAAACATCCACTCTAACATGTGTGTGTGTGTGTGTGTGTGTGTGTGTGCAAACCTCCACTCTAACATGTGTGTGTGTGTGTGTGTGTGTGTGTGTGTGTGTGTGTGTGTGTGTCCAAACCTCCACTCTAACATGTGTGTGGGTGTGTGTGCAAACCTCCACTCTAACATGTGTGTGTGTGTGTGTGTGTGCAAACCTCCACTCTAACATGTGTGTGTGTGTGTGTGCAAACCTCCACTCTAACATGTGTGTGTGTGTGTGTGTGTGTGTGTGTGTCCAAACCTCCACTCTAACGTGTGTGTATGTGTGTGCAAACCTCCACTCTAACATGTGTGTGTGTGTGTGTGTGTGTGTGTGTGTGTGTGTGTGTGTGTGTGTGTGTGTGCAAACCTCCTCTCTAACATGTGTGTGTGTGTGTGTGTGTCCAAACCTCCACTCTAACATGTGTATATTTGTGTGTGTGCAAACCTCCACTCTAACATATGTGTGTGTGTGTGTGCAAACCTCCACTCTAACATGTGTGTGTGTGTGTGTGTGTCCAAACCTCCACTCTAACATGTGTGTGTGTGTGTGTGTGTGTGTGTAAACATCCACTCTAACATGTGTGTGTGTGTGTGCAAACCTCCACTCTAACATGTGTGTGTGTGTGTGTGTGTGTGTGTGTGTGCAAACCTCCACTCTAACATGTGTGTGTGTGTCCAAACCTCCACTCTAACATGTGTGTGTGTGTGTGTGCAAACCTCCACTCTAACATGTGTGTGTGTGTGTGTGTCTAAACCTCCACTCTAACGTGTGTGTGTGTGTGTGCAAACCTCCACTCTAACATGTGTGTGTGTGTGTCTAAACCTCCACACTAACATGTGTGTGTGTGTGTGTGTGTGCAAACCTCCACTCTAACATGTGTGTGTGTGTGTGTGTCCAAACCTCCACTCTAACATGTGTGTGTGTGTGTCCAAACCTCCACTCTAACATGTGTGTGTGTGTGTGTGTGTGCAAACCTCCACTCTAACATGTGTGTGTGTGTGTGTGTCCAAACCTCCACTCTAACATGTGTGTGTGTGTGTGTGTCCAAACCTCCACTCTAACATGTGTGTGTGTGTCCAAACCTCCACTCTAACATGTGTATGTGTGTGTGTCCAAACCTCCACTCTAACATGTGTGTGTGTGGGTGTGTGTGTGTGCAAACCTCCACACTCTAACATAACCTGTGTGTGTGTGTGTGTGTGTCCAAACCTCCACTCTAACATGTGTATATTTGTGTGTGTGCAAACCTCCACTCTAACATATGTGTGTGTGTGTGTGCAAACCTCCACTCTAACATGTGTGTGTGTGTCCAAACCTCCACTCTAACATGTGTGTGTGTGTGTGTGTGTGTAAACATCCACTCTAACATGTGTGTGTGTGTGTGTGTGTGCAAACCTCCACTCTAACATCTGTGTGTGTGTGTGTGTGTGTCCAAACCTCCACTCTAACATGTGTGTGTGTGTGTGCAAACCTCCACTCTAACATGTGTGTGTGTGTCCAAACCTCCACTCTAACATGTGTGTGTGTGTGTGTGTGTGTGTGTGTGTGTGTGTGTGCAAACCTCCACTCTAACATGTGTGTGTGTGTGTGTGTCTAAACCTCCACTCTACCGTGTGTGTGTGTGTGTGCAAACCTCCACTCTAACATGTGTGTGTGTGTGTCTAAACCTCCACACTAACATGTGTGTGTGTGTGTGTGTCCAAACCTCCACTCTAACATGTGTGTGTGTGTGTGTGCAAACCTCCACTCTAACATGTGTGTGTGTGTGTGCAAACCTCCACTCTAACATGTGTGTGTGTGTGTCCAAACCTCCACTCTAACATGTGTGTGTGTGTGTGTGTGTGTGTGTGTGTGTGTGTGTGTGTGTGTGTGTGTGTGTGTGTGTGCCAACCTCCCCTCTAACCTGTGTGTGTGTGTGTGCACCCCTCCACTCTCACATGTGTGTGTGTGTCCAACCCTCCACTCTAACATGTGTGTGTGTGTGTGTGTGTGTGTGTGTGTGTGTGCAAACCTCCACTCTAACATTGTGTGTGTGTGTCCAAACCTCCACTCTAACATGTGTGTGTGTGTGTGTGTGTGTGTGTGTGTGTGTCCAAACCTCCACTCTAACATGTGTGTGTGTGTGTGTGCTAACCTCCACTCTAACAAGTGTGTGTGTGTGTGTGTGTGTGCAAACCTCCACTCTAACATGTGTGTGTGTGTGTGTGTGCAAACCTCCACTCTAACATGTGTGTGTGTGTGTGTCCAAACCTCCACTCTAACATGTGTGTGTGTGTGTGTGTGTGTGCAAACCTCCTCTCTAACATGTGTGTGTGTGTGTGTGTCCAAACCTCCACTCTAACATGTGTGTGTGTGTGTGTGTGTGCAAACCTCCACTCTAACATGTGTGTGTGTGTGTGTGTGTGACAAAACCACCACTCTAAAGTGTGTGTGTGTGTGTGCAAACCTCCACTCTAACATGTGTGTGTGTGTGTGCAAACCTCCACTCTAACATGTGTGTGTGTGTGTGTGTGTGCAAACCTCCACTCTAACATGTGTGTGTGTGTGTGTGTCCTATCATCCACTCTAACATGTGTGTGTGTGTGTGTGTCCAAACATACACTCTAACATGTGTGTGTGTGTCCAAACCTCCACTCTAACATGTGTGTGTGTGTGTCTAAACCTCCACACTAACATGTGTGTGTGTGTGTGTGTGTGCAAACCTCCACTCTAACATGTGTGTGTGTGTGTGTCCAAACCTCCACTCTAACATGTGTGTGTGTGTGTGTCCGTCCAAACCTCCACTCTAACATGTGTGTATGTGTGTCCAAACCTCCACTCTAACATGTGTGTGTGTGTGTGTCCAAACCTCCACTCTAACATGTGTATGTGTGTGTGTCCAAACCTCCACTCTAACATGTGTGTGTGTGTGTGTGTGTGTGCGTGTGTGAACCTCGACTCTAACATGAGTGTGTGTGTTGTGTATATGTGTAGGAGAGAGAGAGAGAGCCTTCACTTTAACATGCGTATGTGTGTGTGTGTGAACCTCGGCTGGAGCGAGGTGTGTGTGTGTGTGTGAGAGAGAGAGAGAGAGGGAGAGAGAGAGAGAGAGAGAACCTCCACTCTAATATGTGTATGTATGTGTGTCTGTGAACCTCCACTCTAACACGAGTGTGTGTGTGTGTGTGTGTGTGTGTGTGTGTGTGTGCGTGTGTGTCTGTGTGTGTGTGTGTGTGAGAGAGAGAGAGAGAACCTCCACTCTAAGAGAGTTCTTCCACATCAGTCCTAAAGTCTGCAGGCCAAGAGCAGTGAGTCTTTCTGGTTCTGTGATGACATCAGCAGAGGCCCAACTTGCCTTTAGTAATGATGTCAATTCTTCAAGCCCAGTGATCTTCAGGCAGCAAGCTATGACTCCACACAAACCCCTCTCCCTCCCTCTCTCTCTCACTCTCTCTCTCTCTTTCACTCGCCTTTTCTCCACAAAACATTGGAATGGCAGTTCACTAATTAGCCCAGCACAGGACGTCTTATTGATTCCATATGAGTAGCAGCAGGACCAGAAAGCATCAAAGTGATTAAATGGGAAGTTGTCATTGGAGGATTGATTCTGCCCTCTGGCTTGAAAACAAAAGTGTTATTTATCTATTTATCTATTTATTTATTTGAAATGAGGTTTGGTTCTTCCAGCGAAGCGCAAAGCCATTTGCCAGACAGATACACATAAGCCCCGTGTCACCCGGCGCAGCAGAGCACCTGAAGGGGCTTTAGATCAGCTCATGTTTTCCTCAATGGCTCGGTCCTAGCGGGAGAAAACTCTCAGCTCATAAATATTGCAGCCACTTAAACGAAGCAGCCACTGGCTGCTCCACGGATGGGAAGCCAAATGCCTCTTCCTCTAAGTCCAGCCTGGCATGATATTAACCTTGGGATGAGTGAGTGTTCCCCCAGGAGCCCTCTCCTCTCCGGACAGCGCGTAGCTTTCCCCTCCGAGGGAATTCGGCCCTATTGATTGATGCCTTTCAGCTAATGGCGATCCGTAGGGAACGAGCGGGGTCCGGACGGTCAGTGTGAGAGCACGCTGATGCTAAAAGCGGATCAAAAGGAAATCTAGCTGGCATGCGCACTAGTGCTGTGTGGGTAGGATTTTTGATTTTTGAGAGGTGTGTAGAGGATCGCAATACCTCTATTTTACTTTAAAATGACGTCACGGAAGTGTCAAGCGAGGCAGGACTGGCAGGTTGTTAGTCAGACAGAGCTGGGCACGCGAAGAGGTCGGGAGTAAGGCGCGCGGCAGCGTTGCGCGCTCGGTCTAAATGTTAAGTATTTTTTCTCGCGTCCTCTGCCCGCGCTCAGCACCGCGGGTCTGCAAACTCGGATCTCTCATCCCTCCGCGTCAAGCGCGCGTTTCATCATTTCGTTTTACTGAGTCTTCAAAGACGCACGAACTGTCGAATTTGTGCCAAGGCTGATAATGCCAATCGCTTTGAGGAGCGTCTAGAAATTGTCCTTATTCAAGACTACTCGCCTTTTCTCTTTTTCGCACCGGCACATCATACAACAATGATCAGAAGTGCGTGGTCATTTTTCAGGCAGACCTCGCGGGAGCTCTCTACGGTTCACCTTGCCGACCTGATGCTGTTCCCATAGCTTTTGACTTTCCAGTGGAGTATATATTAATGATTTCATAAACTTTGATCGAAACACGAGGTCAGGAGATAACGTCTGAGAATCACTTAAACACAACCACTTGCCCATGGCCGAGGGTCGTCATCAACCGAACCCATTCCGAAGGATGAATTAACTGGCAAGTGAGCGCGGACTCAAAACGTCCTTGTTTTGCGAGCTCTTTTGCCGTGTGCGCTGTAGGAGGCTTGACGGCGTGCATCTGGGGTGATACTGTCTGCTCGTCTTCGCAGGATAATTAAGCCTTAGAATGAACGCGACGAGGACAGCTGGAATAATGTCTTTAACTTAAAAGTGTTATCACGAGCAACTACCGATATTTGCGGGATCGACCATAAATGGGAGCATTCCAGAAGCACTGACGCGAATTCGGTGTCAAGAAAATGTGGATAAAACGGTCTATCGCACGCAGGTAAGTCTTCTGTGTTTTTCTATTTGAGAGCAAGAGAAGTGCCTTGAAAACGCCCTGTGGCATAAAACGTCTTCTTGTGTGCGTGTTGAGGTGCCTGTCCATCAATACACGCCCTTTGCCAAATGTCCTCTTTTTAAATCGACGCAACGGGAAGAGTTGCATCGGTTCATCTGCACGAGCGAACTACTCCTCACCCCCGAGACATTTCTCACACGACACGCTCCGGCGGCTACGGTGTCATCTTTGAACTTACTGTTGTAGTTCTGGATCGTGAAACACGAAATAGGTTCATTTTTAGATAATAGGACATTAATATTCCTTTTTTCTCTCAGCGAATTAGAACAAAGTTTTCACGTGCCGCTCGCTGGGGGTCGCCAAACGCCTGTGGTAACCGCGAGACGCGAGAGGCACTCGCTCCGTTACCTGCTGTACACAACACCGACACGAGCAAGCACGAGCGAGCACGCTTCGAATGGAAATTGGCCCATTAATTGCAGGTAATTTAACGCCTGACGATACAGGATCACTGTTCGAAGTGGATGGAGTTTAAATCAGTTAGGAAGTCAAACCCTCCTCGATATGGGTCTCTCAGTGTCGGGGTAGTTAAAAGTCCCACCTTCCCATTCTCTCAAATGATTTGGGTGACCTCAACGTCAAACAATTCAGCTAAAGAACTGGAGCCTGCTCCAGGTATGAATGACCCATGGTACAGACAGTTCAAATCAATATTCATTTTGGAGTTTCATTGGTTTGTTTGTGTGATAAGTCTAAATATGTATATATTGATTTGAGTTTGTGATGGCAAACAGTGTCTTCATTCGTATTGTAAACGTGATGTGTCTAGAATTTGTGATTTTCTCAGAAATAATTATCCAGTTTTATGCAATTGAGGAATGCAACTTGGTTTTCATGTGGTGTTGTGGCATTTGAAAGAGACACCCACCATCACTCAGCCCAAGCTGTTATATAAGAGGGACTGGCAGACTAATGCAGTGTGTGTCTGTCTGTCTGTCTGTCTCTCTGTCTGTGTGTGTATAAGTGGGGCTGGCAAACTAATGCTCTGGATCATTGTCAGGAGACCTTGGTGGAGCTCAGAAGGTTTTTGTTGAAGATGTTCCGTCTGTGAGAAAACTATGAGATGAGAAAATGGCCTCCTAACCAGCCCTCAGAGAAAGACCCTCTCCCTGAGATAGACCCTGTCCCTGATCAGCCCTCAGAGAAAGACCCTCTCCCTGAGATAGACCCTGTCCCTGATCAGCCCTCAGAAAGCCCCCACCCCCTTCTGTCCTACAGGTAGACCAGTCCTCCCCCATTGTCCTTCTTCAGGAGCCCAAGTGTTTAAAGGCTGATACAGTGTGTGTGTGTGTGTGTGTGTGTGTGTGTGTGTGTGAGAGAGTCAGTGAGAACAACATTTGGCCTTTAAAGCTTCATCCAGTCACTTACTGACAACAAGATTTGGCCTTTAAGAAACTGGACTCAGGGAAGGATTAGTGATGGGAGAGGAGGAGTGGAGAGGAGGAGAGGAAAGGAGAGCAGGAGTGGAGAGGAGAGGAGAGAAGATGTGAAGAGCCTGGGCGACAAAGTGGTGATAGTGTGCCCCCTATCAATAGCGTGCCAACTATCAATTGTTCAGGCCAGTCTCCCCTAGAGCAACTTAGGGTTCAGTGTCTTTCTCAAGGGCACAATGGTGGCAGCTGGGATTCGAACCCACAACTATTTGCACGTTAGGAGGGTTTCCACTGGGTCTTAAATGCTTCATGTTGTAGTCCTGTGCAAATGTTTTGGCACTAAGGGCTTCATGTTGTCCTT
>JAIFZK010000005.1:28247500-28272500 GCA_027481765.1 Tenualosa thibaudeaui
TGTTGACAGTGGTAGGGGTGTTTGTTGTTTGTTGACAGTGGTAGGGGTGTTTGTTGTTTGTTGACGGTGGTAGGAGTGTGTGTTGTTTGTTGACAGTGGTAGGGGTGTGTGTTGTTTGTTGACGGTGGTAGGGGTGTGTGTTGTTTGTTGACAGTGGTAGGAGTGTGTGTTGATTGTTGGGTGTTTCCCGTATCCCACTCCATGCAGATGCATTTCCTGCCCATTTCTGCTTGTTTCATTCAAACAGCTGGGAGTGGCTTATCCTTTGATCCCTCCTCCAGGAGACCACGAGTGTGGGTGAGGGTGGTCATGTGTGTGGGCTGTGTTGATTGTCCAGTGGGCCTGTCCTCTAAGCGCTCAAGTTACTTCCCAATCTCATTGGTCAAAGACCAATGTATTTCATTGGTCAAACACTCACTGGATGCATCACTGTGGAAGCATTTCACAGAGATTACAGCAACTGAAGTTCATTCAGTCCAGAGAGTCTGATGGTTATTGATGTAGTGTTGTGTCATCTCGTTTTCATTCCTTTATATGCTGGGGTAAATGTTGCACATAATTAACTGCAGTAATTGTGCTTAAAAGACTTCTGCAGAGCTTCTGGAGAGGTCTGGATCATGTTCATATTGAATAATTGCTGCCATAAATCAGTGTTTGCATCAGGCTCTTGTCTGACAGTAATGATGTAACGCGCAGAACTACCATATTTATCATGTTTACTGAGGAGGGCACGGCTGGTTGACATGGCAACCATTGTTATGAAGTGTTCTAATATCTCATCATTCTGAGCCTGAGCGACTGTGCTCCAGAGGTGCACACACACACACACACACACATACACACACATGTACACACACACACACACACACACATGTACACACACACACACACACAGCAGGATCAGTCTCTGGCACAGGCCCTAGATGATCACACAGAGCAAGACAGGAGAGCAACTCCAAGCTCCAAGGCCACTGATGACCACTATGAGCAGAAGCCTCCACAGATGCAGACACACAACTGCTAACCCAAACCCAGACACACAACTGCTAACCCAAACCCAGACACACAACTGCTAACCCAAACCCAGACACACAACTGCTAACCCAAACCCAGACACACAACTGCTAACCCAAACCCAGACACACAACTGCTAACCCAAACCCAGACACACAACTGCTAACCCAAACCCAGACACACAACTGCTAATGCAGACTGACAGCTGACAGCAGAGCTGAGGACAGTTACACTAGTTCACTAGTTCGCAGCCCTGCAGAGAAGCGTGCAATGTGTGTTTCAGAGGAATCCATGAAATGGGCATTGCAGTAGTCAACCCTACTGGAAATAAAGGCATGGATTAGTTTCCAAATTATTTTTTGACCTCTTCCTCTTTGTCCTCTTAGCTTGGTAATGTCTTTAGGTGATAAAATGTCTGGTGATTTAGTAATTGCTATGTGACTGTCAACATTTAGCTAGCTGTCAATGAAAACACTTCTTCTGTCCTGTAAGTGTGATTCTAACCAAATTCATACCTATACCAGTGAACCCAACCCAGTGTTTAAGTTGATGCAGCTGTGTATATGTGATCAACAGTGTGTATGTGTATATTGTGATCAACAGTGTCAAAAGCTGCACTGAGATCCAATAGGACCAGAACAGATGTGTTGCCTGCATCAGTAATAAGATGTATGTGATTTATAACTTTAATCAGTGCTGTTTTGGTGTTGTGACTGGCATGAAATCCTGACTAAAAGTTATCAAAGCAGCTCTTTGATGTCAAGAAGGCAGTGATTGAAGACTTTTTTTTAGGATTTTTTCAATTGAATGGTAGATAGGATATTGTCCTGTAGTTGTTCAGTACTGGAGCATCCAGGTTATTCTTTTTAAGTTGGGGCTTTACAGCTGCTCTTTTCAGGGATACAGGAACAATGCCCGTCTCTAAGGAAACATTTATGATCTGAAACAGATCAGCAGTTATGAGGTGAAGAACATACAAGTTAGTGGGAAAATGTCCAGTTCAGATGTTGAAGAACTGAAATTTTGTACAGTTTCTCATAGCTAAATTCTGACATTGAGTTGAAATGATCTTTCTGCATCACCGGTGGTTGCAGATGTTGAGTTATTTGCAGCTGAGATCTTATTCAAGTCGTATTTCATCAACTTTGCCTTTGAAGAAAGATGAAAACTCATTTCATTTACTAACTGAACTCAGGTGCTAATTGTGAGGGATTAGCTTCTCAACTGTTGTAAATAGCACACAAGCATTGTTCATATTCTTGGTGACGTTGGAGAAGACTGTCCTGCTCTACCAATTTCATAATTGTGAAATTGTGACAGTTTTTGTCAGCTATTCTGATTTGAACCCTCTGATGGAAGATTTCACTCAAGGACTCTTTCTGTTTCCTCTTTGACTTTTTCCCCGCTCTTTTTATTAAAGTTTATCTGTAGTGATGAGTAGTACAGTTAGCAGCAAAAAACAATTAGGGTTTAGTCTGTAGTCTTTCTCTTTAGCTCTTCTCTATGAATGGAAAACAATCTTGTAGCATATACACCAAACTACAAGAGAACTCAAACAATCTTGAAGCATATACACCAAACTACAAGAGAATTCAAATAACCTTGAAGCATATACACCAAACTACAAGAGAATTCAAATAACCTTGAAGCATATACACCAAACTACAAGAGAACTCAAACAATCTTGAAGCATATACACCAAACTACAAGAGAACTCAAATAATCTTGTAGCATATACACCAAACTACAAGAGAACTCAAACAATCTTGTAGCATATACACCAAACTACAAGAGAACTCAAACAATCTTGTAGCATATAATCATTGAGGAAGGACAGATCCATGGCTGTCTGTGTGGAATTGCTGGGCTTGTAGTCAGATATGGCCTGAATGCCCTGCCACATGCGTCGGGGGTCAGAGGTAGTGAAGTGTTCCTCCACCTTCAGCTTGTAGCTGTGCTTGGCCTTCTTGATGCCCCTCTTCAGGTCAGCCCTGGATGTACTGTAGGCCTGTGTGTCCCCTGATCTGAAGGCATTGTCACGTACCTTCAGTAGAAGCTGCACTTCCTTGTTCATCCATGGTTTCTGATTTGGGTACGTGGTGATCTGCTTTTCAGTAGTAACACTGTCGATTGTAGTGTTTATGATCTTCTTTGTTGGTTTCACAAGGTTGATGAGCGGTGAATACTTGGTGATCAGACTGTCCCAGGTGGGGGAGGGGAGTTGCTGTGTAGGCACCAGCAAAGTTGGTGTAGACATGATCCAGTGTTTTGTCTCCTCTGGTGCTGCAGGAGACATGCTGGTGAAATTTAGGTAGCACGGTCTTCAGGTTGGAGTGGTTAAAGTCTTCTGCCGCAATAAATGCTGCCTCAGGGTGTGTGGATTGTTGTTTGCCAATGGTTGCGTGGAGTGTGTCCATAGCAAGTTTGGCATTCACATCCGGAGGGATGTATGCAGCTGTTATTATGGTGGAGGTGAGCTTCCTCAGAAGATAGAACAGTATCTACACTTGACCATGAGATACTCCAGGTCAGCTGACAGAGTTCGTGCACCAAGCTTTGTTTACATAAATGCACAGTCCTCTGTCTCTTGTCTTACCGGAATCATCTGCTGTTCTATCCGCCCGTAGTGTATGGCGTCCGGCTAACTCGATAGCGTTATTCGGTATTCCGTTGTGTAGCCACGGAATATGGCTATATATGGTAATGATTGAATCAGGAAATGTGAGTGAGTGGGAGGGGCAAGTGATCAGAGGGAGACAGAGAGATACTACCAGGCAGTCATGACACAAACTACAAGAGAACTCAAACAATCTTGAAGCATATACAGCAAACTACAAGAGAACTCAAACAATCTTGAAGCATATACAGCAAACTACAAGAGAACTCAAACAATCTTGAAGCATATTCACCAAACTACAAGAGAACTCAAACAATCTTGAAGCATATACAGCAAACTACAAGAGAACTCAAACAATCCTGAAGCATATTCACCAAACTACAAGAGAACTCAAACAATCTTGAAGCATATACAGCAAACTACAAGAGAACTCAAACAATCCTGAAGCATATTCACCAAACTACAACAGAACTCAAACAATCTTGAAGCATATTCACCAACCTACAACAGAACTCGAACAATCTTGTAGCATATACACCAAACTACAAGATATATACATATTCACCAACCTACAACAGAACTCGAACAATCTTGTAGCATATACACCAAACTACAAGAGATCTTGAAGCATATTCACCATGCCTCTCCAGTATTCCAGATGTCTTGTATGAAAGTGCAGCAGTATTCGTTGTTTAAACCAGTTTGACGATATAATGCTTACATTTAAAAATCTCCTTATGGATTTGATAATAGATGTAAAAACATGTTCTGTAAGTCATCTACAGAGTCTGACATTTCAGTTGAGATTCTGAATTATAAGGTAACTCTCACACACACAGAAGTTCAGTCCTCAACAATAAGGTTAACCCTCACATGGTCTGGGCAGGGCAGTTAATGGTGTTGATTCTTTTGTCAAAGTGAGACAAAATGTGGGCTGCCAAAGGGGAGGAACATTCCTAAAGAGGCTAATTAACAAGGCCTAGCCTAGCTTAGCCTAGCTTAGCCTAGCCAGCATGGGGAGGATAGATTTCTAGCTTGTTCAAAGAAGTGCAAAATATTAACAGTGTAACAGTGCTGTAATGGAGGTCAATGCAGTGCAGGTCAATTACAGTCTCACTCAGAACCAGTCATTAATCTTCTGCTGTACTGTGTGGTGTGTGTGTGTGTGTGTCAGAGACTGAAAGGGGTTATCTGTCTTAGTATGCCAGCCCACTGGTCAGATGGAACAGCAAAGGAAGCTCGAGTCAGATGTGCAAAAGGACATTGCTAAATTAGTCCCCATTGGCCATGTGAGTGCCCTGGGATTGTAACCCTAGATTGTATAGATCACTTAGAGCAACTGTAGATACTAGGGGTTTAAAACGATTTCTTTAGAAGTATCACATCAAGCTTTTTACTCAAGTAAAAGTGTAAAAGTAAAAGTAATGTAAGGGGAAAAAATGCCATTATGCACAAAAGCTTAAGCCATAGCACAGGACCCTGTAGTGCACTACCCCAACTCCCCCAAAAACATTTTTCTAAAGGCCATAATGACTAGCCTATGTCTGCCTGTCGTACACGTGACATCATCTACGTGAGACCTACTTTGACTGCATGCGACACCAGTTTAAACATAAACAAAGTCAGCATGGAGAGTGAGAAGTACACATTCAGTAGCTGGAAATATAACCATTACTTTGAATTCATTTCCGTTAAATGCAAGAACATTATAGTGAGTTGTATGTTATGTGGGGGAAAGAAACCATTGTCAACATCAAAAAACTCAACATCAAATGTATTAAAACACCTGAAAGGGCAGCACAGTTAAATTAGTGGAGAAAATATCGGGCGCAGTTTGACCAGTTTGACTGTGGAGCCCAGTAGCAATGTCACTACATGTCCCACTCCTGCCAAGCAACAAAGGCTGGATTTTTCCCGTCAGATACCAACTACAAGGGGACTTGTCTGGGTATGTTGTGGACGAAATGCTACCGATTTCCTCTGTGGATTCCCCTTCCTTTGATAAGCTTCTGCTAATGCGATATAATTGTTTCAATGCTTAATTCCATGTTTGAACATTAGCTGCCAAAGACAGGGAGCTGCAAGACAAATGTAGGCCTTTACTACATCAGTGAGCTGCAAGACAAATGTAGGCCTTTACTACATCTGTGTACATGTGGTGTTAACTGCATTTTATGTTTATGAAATTACTCTTTCAGATGAGCACTGTTACATTTCTTATTTTTCTCTTATTGCTTAAAGTATTTTAAGTTTAAAAGTCAGTGACATTTTATTTCATGGAATTAGGTAAAATACTTTAGCTCAACCAGCGACCAGTCAGAATCAGAGTAGGGCCAGCCTTAGCATACTGTCAATCCTAAGAAAGCCACCTATAGTAATCCTCCCCTTCTGCTCCCGCCCATCACGTTCAGGGGGATTTGCAACCAAAATGTTTTGATTTGCAAAAGATTTTGCCGTTCAAACCTTTTTGACGATTTTGACCCAGAAGGAAGTACTAATAAAAGGTGGAAGCAAAACTTTTTGATTTGTATTTGAAATGAAAGAAAATGAGAACACAGTTGATTTTGTTGGAAAACGTGATTTTTTTTTTTTCAAAGCAGCATTTTTGTTTGGCTTTTTTTTCTTTGCTTGAATAATAAAAACACAAAATGATCTCCATCAACACACAAGAACACATACATGTAGAACACACACATAGAACACACAAGAACACATACATGTAGAACACACACACGCCACACATGCAGAACACACACATGCTACACATGTAGAACACACACACAAGAACACATACATATAGATGACTCATACATGACTCATGTCCAACAACTAGAATAAAACTTTTAACATTCACCTTCACTTTTGCAGACTAGGCGGTTTTGTGGCCATTACTGAAATGCTTGATCTAAAATAGTGGCTACAGGTCATGGCCCATTCAGTCCAGTAGCCCCTAGACATCATCTAAGGGATTCTTCAGTCCAGTAGCCCCTAGACATCATCTAAGGGATTCTTCAGTCCAGTAGCCCCTAGACATCATCTAAGGGATTCTTCAGTCCAGTAGCCCCTAGACATCATCTAAGGTATTCTTCAGTCCAGTAGCCCCTAGACATCATCTAAGGTATTCTTCAGTCCAGTAGCCCCTAGACATCATCTAAGGTATTCTTCAGTCCAGTAGCCCCTAGACATCATCTAAGGGTCTCCTTGGCGATGGTCCAGTAGGAGGAGTGTTTTCTCGCGCTCATTACCTGTCAGTGCAGCACAAGACTGACTGACTGACTGGTCCGACGTGCTTCTGTTCTTGCTCTGCCAAAAGCCTCATCTATTCATTTGGCCAAAGGTATGATAAGGGAAAGATCCAAGATACTGATGGCCACACACACACACACACGCACACACGCACACACACACACACACACACTGCTTGCCTTGCCTACTTTGGCCGGTGAACTAGACACCTCCAAATAATGAAGACTTCTTCATTTTGCTCCCTTCTTGTGTCCCTGCCTGACTGCTATTCTCCCATTGAAACACAAACACACACACACACACACACACACACACACACACACATATATGTATATATATAACCCAGACTTCTTCATCTCCTCACAGCCTGCCATTGTCCCATTGAAACACACATTGCTCATCAATCTCAGACTCCTGCTAATGATATTCATTGGCTAATGGACTCTATTTCATCACACATGAATGGCCTTCTCATCAGATGAGCATGTGCGTGTGTGTGTGAGAGAGAGTGTGTGTGCGTGTGTGTGTGTGTGTGAGAGAGAGAGAGAGAGTGTGTGCGTGTGTGAGAGAGAGAGTGTGTGTGTGTGTGTGTGTGTGAGAGAGAGTGTGTGTGTGTGTGAGAGAGAGAGTGCGAGAGAGAGAGGCATGTATGTTCTTTGGCCTTTACATCAGGTTTGTGTGTTCAAACCAGGCGTGTGTGTGTGTGTGTTTGGCCTTTACATCTTTGCATCACACAAACGGCAACATGTAGATTAGTGATGAGGACACACACACACACACACACACACACACACACACACACACATAGGCCTCGTCACGGTAACTGCATACCACCACACCGCAGCTATGAACTTATTATGACATCACTATGCCCCCATTAAACCATACAGTGTGACTTACAGTGTGACTTACAGTGTGACTTTTCCTATCTGAATGTTAATGTGTGCTAATGTGCATTAACAGGATGGATGAGTGTAACTGCAGGTAGTCTGACAGATAACTTGGTGACAAAATGTGTGTGTGTGTTGGGGGGAGGGGGGGGGTAGTTACCACGTAAATGTGTGTGTGGGGTGGGTAGGTAATTTATTACTTTTTACTGCAGTAATAAAAAATGCTAACCGCCCGAGCTCTACACACACACACATACACACACGTATATTTGTGATGAGGATGTGTATCGTCTTCTGCATTATCTGCTGTTGTAATGCTGGTGAAATGCAGGAAACCGACAAGATCTACAACCCACCACCCACAGGGAGCAGCAAAGTAGAGCAAACCGATACGTTAGCCTGGTATAGAAAAACACAAAGTAGAGCAAACCGATACAACCTTAGCTGGGTAAGAAAAAACACAAAGTAGAGCAAGGTGCTAGAAGCTTCTAGAAAAAAGACAGTAAAGTAGAACAAGGTAGAAATGGTTCCAGAGGCCAAACTGGGACTTAGAATCTTTGTCAAAAATAGCAACACTACCACAATAACACACAGACACACAAGGATTCTGTCAACACTACCACAATAACACAACACTACCAGAGAAACAACACAACACTACCACAACAACACAACTACAGCAAGACAACACAAACACTACAGCAAGACAACACTACCACAACAACACAACACTACCACAACAACTACAGCCACAACACTACCACAACATCACAACACTACCACAACATCACAACACTACCACAACAACTACAGCCACAACACTACAACTACACTACATTTCTGTCTCAATGCCCTCAGGTAGTCAAAATCACCTCTCTCTCTCTCATTTTCCCACAGCCAGTCAAACTCATTTCTCTCTCTCTCTCTCTCTCTCTCTCTCTCTCCCTCCCAGAGTCTTCACAGGTAGTCAGACATACCTGTACCTGTTGCTGAGAGAGTGAAGGTCCCTCCCACATCAGCAATCTCCTCTGCTGGCCTATTTTTAGTTCTGACTCACACTGCGCTGAGGAGAGGAGGGGAGGAGGGGAGAGGAGAGGAGAGGAGAGGAGGGGAGAGGAGAGGAGAGGAGAGGAGGGGAGGGGAGAGGAGAGGAGAGGGAGGAGGGAGGAGGAGAGGAGGGGTGAGGAGTGGAGAGGAGAGGAGAGGAGAGGAGGGGAGAGGAGAGGAGGGGGGAGAGGAGAGGAGAGGAGGGGAGAGGGAGGGGGAGAGGAGAGGAGGGGAGAGGAGGGGAGGAGGGGAGAGGAGAGGAGGGCAGAGGGAGAGGGAGAGGAGAGAGAGGAGGGGAGAGGGGAGAGGAGGGGAGAGAGAGGAGAGAGGAGGAGGAGAGGAGAGAGAGGAGAGGGGAGAGGAGGGAGAGGGAGAGGAGAGGAGGAGAGAGGAGAGAGAGGAGGGGAGAGAGGGAGGAGGAGAGGAGAGAGGAGAGGGGAGAGGAGAGGAGGGAGAGGAGAGGAGAGAGGAGGAGAGGGAGAGGGAGGGAGAGGAGAGGAGAGGGAGAGAGGAGAGGAGGGAGAGGGAGAGGAGAGGAGAGGAGGGGAGAGGAGAGGGGAGAGGAGAGGAGAGGAGGGGAGAGGAGGGGAGAGGAGAGAGGAGAGAGGAGAGGAGGGAGGGGGGAGGAGTGAGAGGAGAGGAGGGGAGAGGAGAGGAGGGGAGAGGAGAGGAGAGGGGAGGGGAGGAGGGAGAGGGAGAGGAGAGGAGAGGAGAGGAGGGGAGAGGAGGAGGGAGAGGAGAGGAGAGAGGGGAGAGAGAGAGGAGAGAGAGAGGAGAGAGGAGGGGAGAGAGGAGGGAGAGGAGGGGAGAGAGAGGGGAGAGGAGGAGAGAGAGGAGAGAGAGGAGGGGAGAGAGAGGGGAGAGGAGGAGAGAGAGGAGAGAGAGAGGGAGAGAGGAGAGGGAGGAGAGAGAGGGAGAGGAGAGGAGAGGAGGATAGAGAGGAGAGAGGAGGAGGAGAGGACAGAGGAGAGGAGAGGAGGGGAGGGGGAGAGGAGGAGAGGAGGGGAGAGGAGAGAGGGAGGGGGAGAGGAGGGGAGAGGAGGAGGAGAGGAGGGAGAGAGGGAGGGGGAGAGGGGAGAGGAGGAGAGGAGGGGAGAGGGGAGAGGGGAGAGGAGGAGTGGAGGGGAGAGGAGAAGAGGAGAGGAGGGGAGAGGAGAGGAGAGGAGGGGAGAGGAGAGGAGGGGAGGGGAGGAGGGGAGGGGAGGGGAGGGGAGAGGAGGGGAGAGGAGAGGAGGGGAGAGGAGAGGAGGGGAGGGGAGAGGAGAGCAACAGTAGAGGTCCTACCCCCAGGCTGATCCTGTTGAATGGACGTGTATTATGTCGTCCAGGTGCATAGAGCAGAATCTTCTTTTTGTGTCACAATTCAGTCACAGTAAAGGAGCTGATGGTTCAATGGTAGTTACACACCACTGTCATTAATACAGAACACCACTACATCACACCAGGCAGAGCCTTTACATTGAAGTTTATTTCTCAAGTATTTTTATCAGTATTTTCTCAGACACTCTTCACGTATACACCTACCCTTGATGCTGCCCTGTGTTCTCTTTCACTAGTAAGAAGAGGGTAATGAGCATGGTGTGTGTGTGTGTGTGTGCATACGTGTGCTTGTGTACATGTCCATGTGTGTGTACGTGTACTTGTGCATGTGCATGCATATGTGTGTGTGCGGCGTGGCTAATGGATGGTGCTAATGTAATGTATTAATCTTGTCATTTTGTTGTAATGGGCATTGGCATAGCTATGAATCCCATCATGCAACACTGCAACGCTACATTGAACTTTATTAGCAACACCAGTGGCAACACGGCAGCTGTTGTTGCCATGGTGATGCTGTAGTTGTGTGAGAGGTCTAAAATAACTCATTCCTGCCAGGGGGAGAGGGGGATAGAGAGACAGAGACATGGAGAGATAGAGATGGTGGGATAGAGGGAGAGATGGAGAGATAATGAGGGAGGTGGAAAAAGAAACCATGAAGAAGAGATTCCACACACACACACACACACAAACACACACACACACACACACATCTTGGTAAGGGTCTTCCTGATTTCTTTCTACGGAGGGGTCTGTGGGTGTGGCAGTTACTTAACACACACACACACACACACACACACACACACACACACACACAGTGAGGTGAAACACACACTAAACCCAGAGCTGCAGCCCTAAACAGTAGTATACTGGCATTGATACTGGCACCCAAACTGGCATTGGTGAATCAGTGATGCATAATTGAACCATGTGGTTGTCGGTCGCGTGTGTGTGTGTGTGTGTGTGTGTGTGTGTGTGTGTTTGTCTGTATGACTCATGTGTGTTGTGTGTTTGTGTCTGTCATGTGTGAGTGTGTGTTCTCTGTCAAGTCTATGTAGAGTGTGTGTGTGAGTGTGTGTGTCTGTCACCTTTGCTGGAAAGAAGCGTATTTGTGAAGAGACTCTGCATGGACGGGCCGAGTATTCTGAGCACTGACGCATGATGTCAGGAGCAGTAAACCAGCAAGAAGGGCACAGAGAATAAGTGTGTGTGTGAGTGAGTGTGTGTGTGTGTTTGTGTGTGTGTTAGTGTGTGAGTGTGTGTGTGAGTGAGTGAGTGAGTGAGTGAGTGTGTTTGAGTGTGTGTGGGTGTGTTTGTGTGAGTGTGTTTGAGTGTGTGTGGGTGTGTTTGTGTGAGTGTGTTTGAGTGTGTGTGTGTGTGTGAGTGAGTGTGTTTGAGTGTGTGTGTGTGAGTGTGTGTATGTGTGAGAGAGAGAGAGATAGAGAGAAAGAGAGTGTGTGTTTGTGAGTGTGTGTGTGAGAGTGTGTGTGTGTGTGTGGATGATGAGAGGTTTGGATAAGAGATGGCAGCCAAGGCCAAAGCCAGACTAACAGTATATCAGTTAGGAGTAGTTCATAGACCCAAATCAAACAAATCAAACAAATCAAATACATAAATAAATAAATAAATACATAAATGGCCATTTATGTAAAAACATGAAGGAGAAAAAATGGAAATCATGGAACATTAAAGCACCAAAAGCTACAGCAGTGAATTAAAGACATAAACACACAATAAAGACCAACTGAATTTGATCTGTCAGTGAATTAAATGGATGTGTGGATGGGTGTTGGGTGGGTGGATGCGTGGGTTGATGCGTGGGTTCATGCGTGGGTGGGTGTTGGGTGGATGTGTGGGTTGATGCATGGGTGGGTGTTGGGTGGGTGGATGTTGGGTGGGTGGATGTGTGGGTGGGTGTTGGGTGGGTGGATGTGTGGGAGGGTGTGTGGGTGGATGTGTGGGTTGATGCATGGGTGGGTGGGTGGATGTGTGGGTGGGTGTGTGGGTGTTGGGTGGGTGGATGTGTGGGTGGATGTGTGGGTGGATGGGTGTTGGGTGGGTGTTGGGTGGGTGGATGTGTGGGTGGATGTGTGGGTGGATGGGTGTTGGGTGGGTGTTGGGTGGGTGGATGTGTGGGTGGGTGTTGGGTGGGTGGATGTGTGGGTGGGTGGATGTGTGGGTGGATGTGTGGGTGGATGGGTGTTGGGTGGGTGTTGGGTGGGTGGATGGGTGTTGGGTGGGTGTGTGGGTGGATGGGTGTTGTTTGTGCTGCATCATCATCTGTAGTTCTAACATTGGCATTTTGCCACTAACGTCTCTCCTGTAGTCTCACGTCAGATACAATATTAGACTTAGGCCTAGTCTTAGGCTTAGAGTTAGACTTAGTCTTAGTCTTAGACTTAGACTTAGGGTTGGTAACCTCCCTTGTGGTGGTTTGTAACCCCACAGCAGTGCTTTTAAATCATGTCTGTTCTCTAAGCGTTAGCTTTGCTTACTTTAGCTTAGGTTAGCTGTGCTTTTGAACCTAAACACAGTGCAATCATTTCTGTTCTCAAAATGCTGTGGAAATCATTTCTGTTCTCAGAATGCTGTGGAAATCATTTCTGTTCTCAGAATGCTGTGGAAATCATTTCTGTTCTCAGAATGCTGTGGAAATCATTTCTGTTCTCAGAATGCTGTGGAAATCATTTCTGTTCTCAGAATGCTGTGGAAATCAGAAGAGTCATGCCTTATCTTCACATTAAGATTGAAATTAGGAAATACCATCAAGCCCTCGATGAACAGCCTTTGATGGTGTGTGTGTGTGTCTGTGTGTGTGTGTGTGTGCGCGCACTAGTTTTTGAGACTATGGTAAACACTAGTAAGTTTCCCATTGCCTTTATCATTGCCATTTGATAAAGCAGTGATCACTTACCAACCATGAGAGTCTAAGAGTGTGTGTGTGTGTGTGTGTGAGAGAGAGAGAGACAGAGAGAGTGAGTGTGTTTGAGTGTGTGTGTTCTCTGACGTGTGTTTGATTGCCTCTTGTTCCCCTGAGGGGTCCGTTCACCATCTTATTGGAGGTGATGCAAACACACACACACTCTATCTCTCTCTCTCTCTCTCTTACACACACACACACACACACACACACACACACACACACACACACACACGCCTGTCTACATTTAACAGTGCAGTCTATCTTAAGTCTGTGTGCCCTAGTGGACTCTTGCTCTCATGTGCTGTAGGATGATAATGCAAAGGAACTGGAGGCCTTTTGTGTGTGTGTGCATCTGTACAATAATGTGAAGTGTGTGTGTGTGTGTGTGTGTGTGTGTGTGTGTGTGTGTGTGTGTGTGTGTGTGTGTGTGTTGGGAGAGGGTCTTGTTGCAGAAGTACAGATGATGGGTCTGTATGCATGCCCTTTAAAAGCAACATTTCTGTTACAAATGTAACACTGTGTATGTGTGTGTTACATATGGCACCATGCACATTACTGTGAGTGTGTGTGTGTGTGTTGTTGTTGAGGCATGATGTGTGGGAGTGCGTTAGGTGTGTGATGGTAGGTTGTGAGTAAAGTGTGTTGCAGTGTGATGTAGACATTGTGCAAATCAGTTATGGTAAATGGACTGCATTTATATAGCACTTTTCTACTCCTATGAGTACTCAAAGCACTTTACATTGTATGCCTCACATTCACCCATTCACACACATGCACTCACACACCCATTCACACATGCACTCACACACACTCACCCATTCACACACATGCACTCACACACACTCACCCATTCACACACATGCACTCACACACCCATTCACACACATGCACTCACACACCCATTCACACACATGCACTCATACACCGGTGGTGGAGGCTGCCATGCAAGGTGCCAACCTGCCACCGGGAGCAATTTGGGGTTCAGTCTCTTGCTCAAGGACACTTCGATGGAGTCAGCCAGAGGGGGGCTTGAACCTGTAACCCTCCGGTTGCCGTGTCTGTCTGATCTGAGTGTGGGGGTCTGATCTGGGTGTGGGGGTCTGATCTGAGTGTGGGGGTCTGATCTTAGTGTGGGGGTCTGATCTGAGTGTGGGGGTCTTATCTCGGTGTGGGGGTCTGATCTGAGTGTGGGGGTCTGATCTGAGTGTGGGGGTCTTATCTCAGTGTGGGGGTCTGATCTGAGTGTGGGGGTCTTATCTTGGTGTGGGGGTCTGATCTGAGTGTGGGGGTCTGATTTGAGTGTGAGGGTCTTATCTCAGTGTGGGGGTCTGATCTGAGTGTGGGGGTCTTATCTGAGTGTGGGGGTCTGATCTGAGTGTGGGGGTCTGATCTCAGTGTGGGGGTCTTAACTCAGTGTGGGGGTCTTATCTGAGTGTGGGGGTCTTAACTCAGTGTGGGAGTCTTATCTCAGTGTGGGGGTCTTATCTGAGTGTGGGGGTCTTAACTCAGTGTGGGGGTCTTAACTCAGTGTGGGGGTCTTATCTCAGTGTGGGGGTCTTATTTGAGTGTGGGGGTCTTAACTCAGTGTGGGGGTCTTAACTCAGTGTGGGGGTCTTATCTGAGTGTGGGGGTCTTATCTGAGTGTGGGGGTCTGATCTGAGTGTGGGGGTCTTATCTGGGTGTGGGGGTCTGATCTGAGTGTGGGGGTCTGATCTGAGTGTGGGGGTCTTATCTGGGTGTGGGGGTCTGATCTCAGTGTGGGGGTCTGATCTGGGTGTGGGGGTCTGATCTGAGTGTGGGGGTCTGATCTGAGTGTGGGGGTCTTATCTCAGTGTGGGGGTCTTATCTGGGTGTGGGGGTCTGATCTGAGTGTGGGGGTCTGATCTGGGTGTGGGGGTCTGATCTGAGTGTGGGGGTCTGATCTGAGTGTGGGGGTCTTATCTCAGTGTGGGGGTCTTATCGGGGTGTGGGGGACTGATCAGAGTGTGGTGGTCTGTTAAGTGTGTGGGGGGCTGATGTGAGTGTTGGGGGCTTATCTCAGTATGGCGGTCTCATCTGAGTGTTGGGGTCTTATCTGAGTGTGGGGGTCTGATCTGAGTGTGGGGGTCTGATCTCAGTGTGGGGGTCTGATCTGAGTGTGGGGGTCTGATCTGAGTGTGGGGGTCTTATCTCAGTGTGGGGGTCTGATCTCAGTGTGGGGGTCTGATCTCAGTGTGGGGGTCTTATCTCAGTGTGGGGGTCTGATCTGAGTGTGGGGGTCTGATCTGAGTGTGGGGGTCTGATCTGAGTGTGGGGGTCTTATCTCAGTGTGGGGGTCTGATCCGAGTGTGGGGGTCTGATCCGAGTGTGGGGGTCTGATCTGAGTGTGGGGGTCTGATCTGGGTGTGGGGGTCTTATCTCAGTGTGGGGGTCTGATCTGAGTGTGGGGGTCTGATCTGGGTGTGGGGGTCTGATCTGAGTGTGGGGGTCTGATCTGAGTGTGGGGGTCTTATCTCGGTGTGGGGGTCTGATCTGAGTGTGGGGGTCTTATCTGAGTGTGGGGGTCTGATCTGATGCATTTTCAGATTAGTGAGAGTGGGAGATAACTAGAGGGGTGAGCGTGGTCAGGTTTTAACAGTAATGTCATGGCACCAGTGTTCAAATGTGTGGGTTTAACCTCTATTATTCCTTTATGGAATAGTGGTGATAGTATGTCCCAAAAATGTCTGTAGAATTCGGCTGATAGTTCGTCTGCTCTGGGAGATTTGTTATTGGATCTTATTTAAAGCTGAAGTGAGTTTACTAATGGTGAGGGGTGCGTCTAGGAATGCTGCTTGTTCTGTGTTAATTTAGGGAGGTCCAAACTGTGAAAGAAAGTCTGTAGATTGCTGAGGGGAGCAGGAGTAAAATCTGTAGATTGATGAGGGGAGGAGTAAAGTCTGTAGATTGCTGAGGGGAGGAGGAGTAAAGTCTGTAGATTGCTGAGGGGAGCAGGAGTAAAATCTGTAGATTGATGAGGGGAGGAGTAAAGTCTGTAGATTGCTGAGGGGAGGAGGAGTAAAGTCTGTAGATTGCTGAGGGGAGGAGTAAAGTCTGTAGATTGCTGAGGGGAGGAGTAAAGTCTGTAGATTGCTGAGGGGAGTAAAGTCTGTAGATTGCTGAGGGGAGGAGTAAAGTCTATAGATTGCTGAGGGGAGTAAAGTCTGTAGATTGCTGAGGGGAGGAGTAAAGTCTATAGATTGCTGAGTGGAGAAGAAAAGTCTGTAGATTGATGAGGGGAGGAGTAAAGTCTGTAGATTGCTGAGGGGAGGAGGAGTAAAGTCTGTAGATTGCTGAGGGGAGGAGTAAAGTCTGTAGATTGCTGAGGGGAGGAGTAAAGTCTGTAGATTGCTGAGGGGAGTAAAGTCTATAGATTGCTGAGGGGAGTAAAGTCTGTAGATTGCTGAGGGGAGGAGTAAAGTCTATAGATTGCTGAGGGGAGTAAAGTCTATAGATTGCTGAGGGGAGTAAAGTCTGTAGATTGCTGAGGGGAGGAGTAAAGTCTATAGATTGCTGAGGGGAGTAAAGTCTGTAGATTGCTGAGGGGAGGAGTAAAGTCTGTAGATTGCTGAGGGGAGTAAAGTCTGTAGATTGCTGAGGGGAGGAGTAAAGTCTATAGATTGCTGAGGGGAGTAAAGTCTGTAGATTGCTGAGGGGAGGAGTAAAGTCTGTAGATTGCTGAGGGGAGGAGTAAAGTCTGTAGATTGCTGAGGGGAGTAAAGTCTGTAGATTGCTGAGGGGAGGAGTAAAGTCTATAGATTGCTGAGGGGAGTAAGGTCTGTAGATTGATGAGGGGAGCAGGAGTAAAGTCTGTAAATTGATGAGGGGAGGAGTAAAGTCTGTAGATTGATGAGGGGAGGAGTAAAGTCTGTAGATTGCTGAGGGGAGGAGTAAAGTCTGTAGATTGCTGAGGGGAGTAAAGTCTGTAAATTGGTAAGAGGAGTAAAGGTCACTGGAGAAGTTCTGGAAAATGTCATTTATAGCTTTTGGATTCTGAATGTAGTTCCTGTAGAGCCCATGATTGCAGGGATGATTGATTTTTCTTCTTTATGTTGAAGTAGTGGTGATTGTTTGCTTTCTCACTGTACTGAAAGTCATATAGTTTTTTTCATGTATGACACTTTCCAATTGTGCTTTCAGCTCTTTTAATTCAATCTGTTTGGGCTCGTTGTGATTGCCTGATGTGATTGGGCTCGTTGTGATTGCCTGATGTGATTGGGCTCGTTGTGATTGTCTGATAATTTGTTAGATGTTTGATTGTCTGTTCTGTTGTATTCTGCAATTGCTGTTGCTGACATGAAATGACTACCTCTGATGAATGCCTTCCCAGCTATGCATAGCAGTATGGATGAGATGTCTGGAGAGTTGTTCATCTTCAGACAGAAAGCCCACACTCACCTTATTAATGTTGTGAAGTCTGGGTCTTCTATAAGTTAAGTATTGAGTCATCATTGTGTTGGAATTTTAGCATGTGTTTGGGTGTTTATAGACATGGAAGCAGGATGCATGGATACTACTCATTCTCCAGCTGTCTCCAAGGCCACTCATTCTCCAGCTGTCTCTAAGGCCACTCATTCCAAGGCCACTCATTCCAAGGCCACTCATTCTCCGGCTGTCTCTAAGGCCACTCATTCCAAGGCCACTCATTCCAAGGCCACTCATTCTCCGGCTGTCTCTAAGGCCACTCATTCCAAGGCCACTCCTTCTCCAGCTGTCTCTAAGGTCACTCATTCCAAGGCCACTTATTGTCCAGCTGTCTCTAAAGTCACTCATTCGAAGGCCACTCATTCCAAGGCCACTCATTCTCCAGCTGTCTCAGGTCACTCATTCCAAGGCCACTCATTCTCCAGCTGTCTTAGGTCACTCATTCCAAGGCCACTCATTCTCCAGCCGTCTCTAAGGCCATAGTCCTCAGTGAGTTATCAGAAATGCTTCAGCGGCCATTTGTTGGGTTAAATTACTGATTTAAAGTCTACGGCTAGAATGAGGTTGTTGGAATTTGATAGTAGAGAGAAGATGTTGTGAAAGAACATTGGGTCACCACTGTTTGGGTCATATCTGTTTACAAGTGTAAATGTTGTATTGGGTCATCAAAGTCAAAGTCGCTTTTATTGTCAATTTCTTCACATGTACTTGACATGCAAAGGAATCGAAATTACGTGTCCCACTATCCCACGCGTGTACGTGGACAACAGTAAAGTGCAGATGCACAAGACAATTCTAGTCCTAAGTGTGTACAAATAAATAAGTGCAAGTAGCTTAAGGCTACTTTTGCCTAGTGATACTACCTAATATAACAGGTATGACAAGACAAGACATAGAGTACCCTAAGTACACTACTAATGTAGCAGGGCATGACAAGACAAGAGGTGAAGTTCACTGAGTGTTCCAGCTTTGTGCATTTAGATATAGTTGTAATTGAGTTTTTAGTGCAAAAGTGCAATGTGCAAATGTCAATAGGCAATACTTGCCACAGTAGCAGCAGTAATGATAATAATAAGTGGTGCAAATATAAATATAAAAACAGAACAATTAGCAGCAGATGTGTACAATTTGCATATCCAGAGTCTTAGTTGGGGGGGGTTAGTTCAGTGTCTTCCTAGACTCCTGCCATCCTGGTGCCTCTGCTGGCTGGGGCTGGGAGTGGGGAAGGGAAAGAGTTCAGCACTCTCACATCCTGGTGGATGAAACTGTTGGCGAGTCTGGTGGTGCGGGAGCGGAGGCTCCTGTACAGTGCAGCTCCCACCCCACACGGTGATGCAGCTGGTAAGGATGTTCTCTATGGTTCCTCTGTAGAATGCAGTCATGATTGGTGGTGGAGTACTTGCCCGCTTCAGTTTGCGCAGGAAGTAGAGACGCTGCTGTGTTTTCTTGGCCAGTGATGCGGTGTTGGTGGTCTAGGAGAGGTCATCGCTGATGTGCACCCCCAGGAACTTGGTGCTGCTCACCCTTTCCACTGCAGCACCGTCGATGGTCAGTGGGGGGTGTCGGGTGTGGCCCCTCTGGAAGCTGACCACAATCTTCTTGGTCTTGCTGACCATCAGTGTTTGGGTCATATCTGTTTACAAGTGTAGATGTTACATTGGGTCATCAGTGTTTGGGTCATATCGGTTTACAAGTGTAAATGTTGTATTGGGTCATCAGTGTTTGGGTCATATCTGTTTACAAGTGTAAATGTTGTATTGGGTCATCAGTGTTTACAAGTGTAAATGTTGTTAATAGATGCATTGATGTTTATAAATCTTCTGTCTGGGTGAGTGATCGAAGGGTTAAGTGTGAACTGAATATTATTGTTGATTAAAATGGAGACACCTCTTTGTTTACTATTGCTTATGTAAGAGAATATTCTTTCTATTTTCTATTCTTTCATATTGTTTGAATTTGAGGAACTGTAGTTCTATGTTGGTCAGATGAGTTTCCTGTAAGAAGCATGTCAGCCTTTAACTTGATCAGGTGATTAATGACTTTAAGCAGCGTGCTTAGCTGCGTGAGTAGAACATTGGTAAACCTCCCTCCTCAAAGCCTACCAGACATGCTAGTAAGTGATACTGGTACCCTAGGGGTTTAGCTCCCTCTCTGGCATGCTGGACTCCCAGTCTGTGATGCTGCTGAGTTGCAGGTTCAAGCCCGGCTGTGTGCAGGGCTGGACTGTGCTGGATGACACAGGTTACAACTACTGTACACAACTGTGGTTTTAGATTGGGTGCAGAAACCATGTATATTCCACAAAGTTAAGCGAAATGTTTGCATGCATGCGTGTTGGGTGTGTCTGTGTTTTTAGGAGTTAGGTGTATGGGGATGAGAACAGGTCAGAACAGCCATCATAGCCGTGTCAATTCTGTGCGTCAGAATAATTGTCCATTAATGTAAAGTTTGTGGTCAACCAACACAGCATGTCTTTTGTTGGCTCTTTTTCCCTTCATGATGGGATGGCGGTCGATAAAGGCCTTCAAGTCTATGTATTGTCGGTCCAGTTCATGTATGCCATGGTGGAGAGGTTGGGTTTGGTGGTTTGGAGATTCCTAAATTAATCCCCGTCAATCCTTTCCTTCTAAGAGTTGCTAGACTTGTCAACAGTAGGGCATCACCATGTTCAATCTCATCTGGAAGCAGTCAGTCAGTGAGTGTGTTGATCTGCATATTTATTTGTAATATTATTCCAATATCTAATATTTATTTTAGTGTTACTTAGAATGGAATGGATGTCAGCTTCCCTTGCTATGCGTGTAAAATGGTGTGTGACTGTGTTGTGTGTGTGTGTGTGTAGAGGGCTTGTTTGTGTGTGTGCGTGTAAAATGGTGTGTGACATGTTGAGGGTGTGTGTTGTGTGTGTGTGTGTGTGTAGAGGGTTGCGTGTGGGCATGTTGAGGGCTTGTTTGTGTGTGTAGACATGTTGAGGGTGTGTATCACAGGGTTGCGTGTGTGTAGACATGTTGAGGGTGTGTATCACAGGGTTGCGTGTGTGTAGACATGTTGAGGGTGTGTATCACAGGGTTGCGTGTGTGTATCACAGGGTTGCGTGTGTGTAGACATGTTGAGGGTGTGTATCACAGGGTTGCGTGTGTGTAGACATGTTGAGGGTGTGTATCACAGGGTTGCGTGTGTGTAGACATGTTGAGGGTGTGTATCACAGGGTTGCGTGTGTGTAGACATGTTGAGGGTGTGTATCACAGGGTTGAGTGTGTGTATCGTGTGTGTAGACATGTTGAGGGTGTGTATCACAGGGTTGCGTGTGTGTAGACATGTTGAGGGTGTGTATCACAGGGTTGCGTGTGTGTAGACATGTTGAGGGTGTGTATCACAGGGTTGCATGTGTGTAGACATGTTGAGGGTATGTATCACAGGGTTGCGTGTGTGTAGACATGTTGAGGGTGTGTATCACAGGGTTGCGTGTGTGTAGACATGTTGAGGGTGTGTATCACAGCTGTCTGCTAGTCCTTGAGTGGTTGCTGAAGCCAATCAGAACAGCTTTGCTTTGCATTCGGTTCACTGCATAAGCACTTCATGTTATCTTGTAATTTTCCAATAGTGAAATGCTATTGGAGTTGCCAAGGTGTGATATTATGTGATGCGTTGCCAAGGTGTGATATTATGGGATGCGTTGTGAGGATCTGGGTGACATTTGTGTTTATTCTGGTTTTCTTTTCTGCCGTGGGCTTGACAGACTGATATCAACTCATTCATTCTGTGGACAGTTTCATTTAGTGTGCATGTAGTACAGATGCCAGCTAGCCTACTGTGTGTGTGTGTGTGTGTGTGTGTGTGTTTGTGTGTGTATAACGGATGCTAACCTAGCTGTGTGTGTAGTAATCTGGAAATGATTACTTTAAACTTAACGACACCATGCGCCATTGAGACACAGACACAACACAGGTAACCATAGAGACACAGACACAACACAGGTAACCATAGAGACACAGACACAACACAGGTAACCATAGAGACACAGACACAACACAGGTAGCCATAGAGACACAGACACAACACAGGTAACCATAGAGACACAGACACAGACACAACACAGGTAACCATAGAGACACAGACACAACACAGGTAACCATAGAGACACAGACACAACACAGGTAGCCATAGAGACACAGACACAACACAGGTAACCATAGAGACACAGACACAGACACAACACAGGTAACCATAGAGACACAGACACAACACAGGTAACCATAGAGACACAGACACAACACAGGTAGCCATAGAGACACAGACACAACACAGGTAACCATAGAGACACAGACACAACACAGGTAGCCATAGAGACACAGACACAACACAGGTAACCATAGAGACACAGACACAACACAGGTAACCATAGAGACACAGACACAACACAGGTAGCCATAGAGACACAGACACAACACAGGTAGCCATAGAGACACAGCTGCAGACCCAAAAGCAGGTAGTGTGTTTGTGTGTGTGTGTGGGGGGGGGGGGTCAGAGAAGGAGAGGAGAGAAAAAAGGAGAAGAAGAGAGAGTGGGGCAGAGGAGAGAGAAGGACGGGAGTTAGTGAGTAGGCTGAGTCACTGTGTGTGTGAGGTTGTCCTTGCTGCTGTGTGTGTGTGTGTGTGTGTGTACACAGTTGTCCTCACTGCTGCAGCTGTGTGTGTGTTTCTGTATGTGTGTGTGTGTACACGATTCTGCTGGCTGCTGCTGCTGCTGTTGCGTGTGTGTGTGTGTGTGTGTGTGTGGTTGACCTCTGGGAATTCCTGCTCTCACTGGATATGAGGCCATGCAGGTCATGGAGATAAAATTCCCATTGATGGCAACATAAATAGACAAGACCAACCTAATTACAGAACACACACACACACACACACACACACACACACACACACATACCGTTGTGTACACAAACACGAAAACACACCCACACACAGATATGCACAAACACACACACACACACACACACAGATATGCACAAACACACACAGATATGCACACACCCACACACACACAGATATGCACACACATGCACACAGATATGCACACAAACACACACAGATATGCACACACCCACACACACACTCGCATTCTGCAATTTTTCTCCTGTGTGCCTAGTATGGGAGTTATAGTTATGGGGGTCTGTGCGTGTGTGTGTGTACCTCTATCCGTGTATGTGTGTGTGTGTACCTCTGTGTGTGTGTGTGTGTGTTCTGTAATTAGGTTGTCTATTTATGTTGTCATCAATGGAAATTTTAATGCGTGTGTGTGTGTGGAAAGTGGTGTGTGATGTAGTGTAATCAGGCTCTATGTTAGCTTCAGCAGCACCCTGCCATGTTAAAGGACAGCTTCGTTTTTTACACTTAAAGCCTTGTTTTCTGATTGTTTATGACAATGACTGTATATATATATATATATGGACAGCGCATCAACCATAAAATAATTGTAGACTGAAGTTCGTCATGTAACGCTATCAAACCTAAAATCATGCTATTGCACATAGTCTAATTAAAACATCTGAACAGTAATGCCTTGTTCTGATTATTGTATTGTTCATTGGCTTCAACTTAACTTTAACAGGCCATCAGTTTGGAAGTTCTTAGCAGTTATTTCGGTAAGCGGTAATACTAGCTTGCTAACATTCTCTTATTACCCCTGTATTTAGCATGTTTGCTAGCTAGCTATATGCTAATCATAGATGACGAGGATGACTGGTCATCCTCATTGCTCAGTCATTACATGTGGACAATGTCTGGTATTTCCCTATTTGGGTCATATTGTTGTTGTAACTACTGTTTGTGAGCAATTAAGTTTTGCTCGAGTGGCAGCAAAATGTTAGCTTTAGCCCATGCCTGGGTTAGGAACAGCAACTTGTTAAAGCATTTAACAGAGCTTCGTTTTCTGCCAACTACTTCTTAATCAGTAAATATGACATTTACATTTATTTGAAGTGATTAAGTGCCTTGCTCAAGGGCACAATGGTGGCAGCTGAGATTCGACCCCCCAATTTCTACAGACTACTAGCATGCTAGCTAGGTTCCTTAACCACTACGCCACCACCACCCACACCAAAATACAACTAGCTAGTAACCTTAACCTGTACTTAGCCTTACCATTACCCTCCATTTTACTGGAGTATTTTCATGCGAGTCTTTGACACGTCACTGATTTTTTTTCCTTGTAATTTAGCTAAAAGACCTAGTCCTATTCTGTTGACACACATTTCCAGATTTCATGAAGACATTTTCAAAAGAAATGACAGGTTAAGATTACACATCTCCACAGGTCAACAAATCCTCAACATTAAAGAAGTGCTGATGACAAGTGACTGCAACATTTAATTTGACGCAACTGAAAGTGTAAATTTAGTAATATTAACCAGTGGCCAGTGAAACTACGGTGGCATATGCACTGGCCATAGCAGGTTCAAATAGTGATGTTCTCTGTTGAAGCATGGGTTTAGTCACACTGGTTTATTGTTGACAACGCAAAATTTGTGACAACATGGACACTCCATACGCATCCAAAGTCGTTTGCACCACAGTGGATGAGTTGGACATTCAAACATATCAGTTGAAGACAAGGAGAAAGGCATCCCACCTCAGTCCATCCCAGCCTAACCGTTTCATCTGGGCAGTCAGGTCAGTTGCAGGTTCACAGCAACAAAGAAGAATGTGCTCCACTATTGTTGATGGTGTGTGCCATGTGTCTGCTGTTTTGGGAAACTTGCCAACAGCTCAGTGAAATTCATCTTGCAGTCAGACTGCTACTTGTGATTGATAAAGCCAAGCTTACCAGCCATCCAATAGTCCTACAGCTGAAAGGCCATAGGAGCATAATCTTAAGTTAAGATGCCATTCTATAATGAATTGTTATGCTGACAGGTCAAGGGTTAGTGTGGTGGAGATGACACTGGACAACAGTCATTGGTTTGTTGTCATTGATCATTGGTTTGTTGTCATTGATCATTGGTTTGTTGTCATTGATCATTGGTTTGTTGTCATTGATCATTGGTTTGTTGTCATTGATCATTGGTTTGTTGTCAGTCATTGGTTTGTTGTCATTGATCATTGGTTTGTTGTCATTGATCATTGGTTTGTTGTCATTGATCATTGGTTTGTTGTCATTGATCATTGGTTTGTTGTCAGTCATTGGTTTTTTGTCATTGATCATTGGTTTGTTGTCTTTTATCAGTGGTTTGTTGTCTGGAATTGGTTTGTTGTCATTGATCATTGGTTTGTTGTGATTGATCATTGGTTTGTTGTCTGTCATTGGTTTGTTGTCTTTGATCATTTGTTTGTTGTCATTGATCATTGGTTTGTTGTCAGTCATTGGTTTGTTGTCATTGATCATTGGTTTGTTGTCATTGATCATTGGTTTGTTGTCAGTCATTGGTTTGTTGTCATTGATCATTGGTTTGTTGTCATTGATCATTGGTTTGTTGTCAGTCATTGGTTTGTGATGAAATACAAT
>JAIFZK010000005.1:28277500-28282500 GCA_027481765.1 Tenualosa thibaudeaui
GTAGTGTATGTGTGTGTGTGAGAGAGTGTGTATGTGTGTGTGTGTGTGTGTGTGTAGTGTATGTGTGTGTGTAGTGTATGTGTGTGTGTCTGTGAGTGTGAGTGTGTGTGTGTGTGTGTAGTGTATGTGTGTGTGTGTGAGAGTGTGTGTGTGTGTGTAGTGTATGTGTGTGTATGTGTGTGTATGTGTGTGAGTGTGTGTGTGTGTGTGTGTGTGTGTGTATGTGTGTGTGTGTGTGTGTGTGTGTGTGTGTGTGTGTGTGTGTGTGTGTGTGTGTGTGTGTGTGTGTGTGTGTGTGTGTGTGTGTGTGTGTGTGTGTGTGTGTGTGTGTGTGTGTGTGTGTGTGTGTGTGTGTGTGTGTGTGTGTGTGTGTGTGTGTGTGTGTGTGTGTGTATGTGTATGTGTGTGTGTGTGTGAGTGTGTGTGTGTGTGTGTGTGTGTGTGTGTGACAGTGAGCTGAGTAATGAGGTGATGTCCTTCTGATGAGATGTTGACACCAAGGGCTCGACCCACTTAATTCACTTCCATCCCTCTGCTCTTTCTGTCCTTTTCTTCTCTTCATCCTCCCTTACTGTTCTCTCTCTTCTCCACCCTACCCTCTCTCTCTCTTTCCTTTCCTTATCTCTCTCTGTCTGTCTCTCTTTTCTCTACCCTTCTCTCTCTCTCTGTCTGTCTCTCTTTTCTCTACCCTTCTCTCTCTCTCTGTCTCTCTTTTCTCTACCCTTCTCTCTCTCTCCTCTTCTCTCCTTCTCTTCTGTGTTTATCTCCTTCTGTCATCCCTCTCTTGTGCTCTTGTTCATTCAACACTGCTGATAGACAGCTCAATATATGTGTGTGTGTGTGTAGTTTGTGTGTGTGTGTGTGTAGTGTGTGCGTGTGTGTGTGTGTAGTGTAGTGTGTAGTGTGTGTGTGTGTGTGTATTCAGCAGGAGAGTATTTCTCTTCCTCTGGCACTATCCAGATGGGTGAACCCAAAGCAGTATTTTTGGTTTGTATTGTTTTGGCCTTTTGTCTAAATGATCTTTTGTCATCTTGACAATCACCTTGAATCACCTTGTTTTGGGTGACTTTAGAATCATGAAAATCCAAGGAGGTCTTTCAATTTGATTCAATTCAGTTTTATTTCCACAGCGCCTTTTACAATAGTATTGTATTTCTACAGCCTTTTACAATAGTATTGTATTTCTACAGCCTTTTACAATAGTATTGTCTCATGGCGCTTCACAGAAGGAGCACCCAAGAGCAACAGGGGCGGGAAAAACTCCCTTATGTTAGTTAATCTAGGAAGAAACCTTGGGCAGATCCATGACTCAAGGGGCTAACCCAACTGCCAGGGGTCATGGAGAAAAATTACAATCAGTAGTAACCATGACAGACTATAAGATGCCAATGGTTTTAGCTGAGGTTCATAATAGTTCATAATGGAGTGTTATCCCACTTTACATTATATGGTAATCAGTCTATAGGTGGTTATCAGGAATTATGGCTGGACAATGTAGCAGCAGCCAGGCATAGTGTCAAACTCAAAGGAGTGAGATGGGTCATGGGGGTAACAGTAAGGGTCCATTTGACAGTGCCATTGTGAGGGGGGGTCAATCACAAAGCCTCAAGGAAGTGGAGACGGACCTAGCATGGGCGTCCAGGAAGGGCCTCTATGATGGAGAGTCAGTTCTGACATGTGCCTCCCGTAGTGTTGGTTGTAGTCCACTCAGGAGGGGAGGGTGAGAGGAGTCCGCCGGAATGAGGCAGGGATGACACTCAGCAGAGATAATTGTGGACAGAGGAAGAAAGTGAATTAGGGCAGGTTCACACATCAGAGAGCAAATATGTCATTTGGGCATACATATATATATATATATATATACATACCTACATATATATATACATATATATAAGTCTTTCTAAATTTCTAAATAAAGTTCAAAATTGTCCAAAAGATCAATAAATGAAAGCTAAATGTTAAATTGCACGTTACCAGGAGCGCCTTGCAATGACATCAGAGCATTCCCATAGGGCATAGGGCATAGGGTTCATCATGCGGCTACTTTTGAATGGGTTACAGAAGCTGCCTCTGTTGACATCATCCATAATAAGATCAGATCAGTTGGCTCGTTATATCTCCCAGAACATGTCCAAAAATAGCCTTGTCTTTTAAGAGTCAGGAGGAACACACATCTGTCTCCTGTGGGGCAGGTGTAGAACTGTTTAAATGACTTCTTTAGGACCATCATGGGAGGAAAATGACGTCTGTAAGTTTATTTAATGGAATGTTCTCTTGTTTATGTAGTTGCATAGGAAATGATGACCTTATTGTAGTAGCTGATTTATGTCAACATTGTTTGCATTGTAGCTATTAGCAATGCGGCTAAGGGTTGAATTTTGCAGTTGGATTACCAACCAGCTACATTCTCTGTTTTACTAACCTACTGTGTTTAGATTTGACATGGCTGGCAGTGCAGAAAAAACAAACCTGTAGGAATCTTGTCTATCTTGGGACCTTCTGAGAATGTAGAATATTGAATAAAGAATGTAGAATATTGAACATATGGAATGTAGAATATTGAACATAAAGAATGTAGAATATTGAACATATGGAATGTAGAATATTGAATAAGGAATGTAGAATATTGAACATAAGGAATGTAGAATATTGAACATATGGAATGTAGAATATTGAACATAAGGAATGTAGAATATTGAACATAAGGAATGTAGAATATTGAACATATGGAATGTAGAATATTGAACATATGGAATGTAGAATATTGAACATATGGAATGTAGAATATTGAACATATGGAATGTAGAATATTGAACATATGGAATGTAGAATATTGAACATATGGAATGTAGCTTGGCTGTACATATAAGCTCAAGGTAGGATGGTGCTGATGGGGCAGCAACTATAACACAGAATAATCTCATGACCTCCTACACTCACTGTAGTGACCATATAACCTCCTCAACATGGCACTTTATTTTTGTGTGAGTGTGTGTGTGTGAGTGTGTGTGTGTGTGAGTGTGTGTGTGTGTGTGTGTGTGTGTGAGTGAGTGTGTGTGTGAGTGTGTGTGGTTAAGGAACCTTGCTAGCGTGCAAGTAGCGTGAAAAATTGTGGGTTCTAATCCCAGCTGCCACCGTTGTGCCCTTGAGCAAGACACTGAACCCTAAGTAGCTCTAGGGGAGACTGGTCCTGATGTAAGACACTGAACCCTAAGTAGCTCTAGGGGAGACTGGTCCTGATGTAAGACACTGAACCCTAAGTAGCTCTAGGGGAGACTGGTCCTGATGTAAGACACTGAACCCTAAGCTGCTCTAGGGGAGACTGGTCCTGATGTAAGACACTGAACCCTAAGCTGCTCTAGGGGAGACTGGTCCTGATGTAAGACACTGAACCCTAAGCTGCTCTAGGGGAGACTGGTCCTGATGTAAGACACTGAACCCTAAGTAGCTCTAGGGGAGACTGGCCCTGATGAAAGACACTGAACCCTAAGTAGCTCTAGGGGAGACTGGCCCTGATGTAAGACACTGAACCCTAAGTTGCTCTAGGGGAGACTGGCCCTGATGTAAGACACTGAACCCTAAGGTGCTCTAGGGGAGACTGGTCCTGATGTAAGACACTGAACCCTAAGTTGCTCTAGGGGAGACTGGTCCTGATGTAAGACACTGAACCCTAAGTAGCTCTAGGGGAGACTGGCCCTGATGTAAGACACTGAACCCTAAGCTGCTCTAGGGGAGACTGGTCCTGATGTAAGACACTGAACCCTAAGTAGCTCTAGGGGAGACTGGTCCTGATGTAAGACACTGAACCCTAAGGTGCTCTAGGGGAGACTGGTCCTGATGTAAGACACTGAACCCTAAGGTGCTCTAGGGGAGACTGGCCCTGATGTAAGACACTGAACCCTAAGCTGCTCTAGGGGAGACTGGTCCTGATGTAAGACACTGAACCCTAAGGTGCTCTAGGGGAGACTGGTCCTGATGTAAGACACTGAACTCTAAGTTGCTCTAGGGGAGACTGGTCCTGATGTAAGACACTGAACCCTAAGTTGCTCTAGGGGAGACTGGCCCTGATGTAAGACACTGAACCCTAAGTTGCTCTAGGTGAGACTGGCCCTGATGTAAGACACTTAACCCTAAGTTGCTCTAGGGGAGACTGGTCCTGATGTAAGACACTGAACCCTAAGTTGCTCTAGGGGAGACTGGCCCTGATGTAAGACACTGAACTCTAAGGTGCTCTAGGGGAGACTGGTCCTGATGTAAGACACTGAACCCTAAGTTGCTCTAGGGGAGACTGGTCCTGATGTAAGACACTGAACCCTAAGTTGCTCTAGGGGAGACTGGTCCTGATGTAAGACACTGAACCCTAAGTTGCTCTAGGTGAGACTGGCCCTGATGTAAGACACTGAACCCTAAGTTGCTCTAGGGGAGACTGGTCCTGATGTAAGACACTGAACCCTAAGTTGCTCTAGGGGAGACTGGTCCTGATGTAAGACACTGAACCCTAAGTTGCTCTAGGGGAGACTGGTCCTGATGTAAGACACTGAACCCTAAGTTGCTCTAGGTGAGACTGGCCCTGATGTAAGACACTTAACCCTAAGTTGCTCTAGGGGAGACTGGTCCTGATGTAAGACACTGAACCCTAAGTTGCTCTAGGGGAGACTGGCCCTGATGTAAGACACTGAACCCTAAGTTGCTCTAGGGGAGACTGCTCCTGATGTAAGACACTGAACCCTAAGTTGCTCTAGGGGAGACTGGTCCTGATGTAAGACACTGAACCCTAAGTTGCTCTAGGGGAGACTGGCCCTGAACAATTGATAGTTGACAGAACGTAAGTTGCTTTGGATAAAAGCGTCTGCTAAATGCATCAATGTAAATGTAGTACGGTGGGATTGAGGGTGTAAATCAGAGTCTGATCCATGTCAGGCTCAAGCAAGGGCCAAAGTGTGTGGTGTGTGTGTGTGTGTGTGTGTGTGTGTGTGTGTGTGTGTGTGTGTGTGTGTGTG
>JAIFZK010000005.1:28285000-28287500 GCA_027481765.1 Tenualosa thibaudeaui
GTGTGAATTGGCAACAGTTTATACAGTTTATCCAGTATAGCTAGACTTCTTGTGCATATGTGTGTGTGTGTGTGTGTGTGTGTTTGGCCTTTGTGTTGGGATCAATGTGTGAATTGTAGCCAATTACCTGGCTCAGGAGTGACACTCTGATGTAGCCTGTGTGAAATGGGTTTGTGCTTGAATACACACACATACATGCTTGCACGTGCACACACACACACACACACACACACACACACACACACACATATCAGGACCCAGCGAGTTTGACAAGTGAAGAGTATTTTGTCCATGAATAATGAAATGCTCTTTTACAGTCACACATACAGGCTTCATCTCAGCAAAATACAGATTGACATGCAAGTTCACTTATAGCAAAATACAGATTGATATGCAAGTTCCTTTAAAGCATCGCCATCACAGTTTTTAAAGCAAACACAGCCACAGAGATTTCTTTGATGTTTTTGCATAACTTAACATAACTTAACAACATAAAGCCAGCTAGCATCTAGGCTAAGATAACCACAGTCAGACCCTCCCAATTTTTTCAGTATACACCAACATCTTAAATGCACGCAATACACGGATTGGAACCACACAATATAAATATCATAAATAACCATACAATATATGAAGAACCACACCATAACCACAATATAAACATCATAAACAACCACAATAGAAATATCATGAATAACCATACCGTAACCACAATATAAATATGATAAATATTGATATATATTATAAATATCATAAATAACCATACCATAACCACAGATTGACATGGAATGTTTAAAAGACTTATTTTTCTGTGCATGTAGATTAGATTTCAAGATGGCGAGTTAGCAAGCCAATGAAGGTAACATTTGGAGGTGTGGCAAAAGCCAATGAAGGTAACATTTGGAGGTGTGGCAAAAGCCAATGAAGGTAACATTTGGAGGTGTGGCAAAAGTGAAGTTGTGTTGTGTGTAGCAGTGCACCTGACTTGCATAGAAACATAAACATCACAACTATGACATCACAACTATGACATGAAATTAGTAGAACTGTGTGAGGTCTCGCTGTGGCACGCCCCTTCATGCAGACTGGAACCAGTCCCCATTTGCACCCACAGACATGAGCTACCATGAAGCATCTTGAAGTATCCTATCTAGCATCTTTGGCAAGATCACCTCCAGTGGGACTGGAGGATAAATAAGCCGATCACAGATTACACATCCAAAGATCACCTCCAGTGGGACTGAAGGATAAATAAGCCGATCACAGATTACCCAGCTAAAATCATGTCTAGTGGGACTGAAGGCTATATGTGCACATCATGATCCAATCAGCTTCAGTCCTCTTATCTAGCTCCTCCCCCTGGTCAGCATGATGGCTGATAAATGAGGTAAATCAGGCCAGACTGACTCCACACTCTGTGGTTAGGGTCACATCTCTGTTTGTTTCACTCACAGACACACACACATGGCAGAGGCTGGCTGGTTGCTAATGAGCGGGCCAGTGCTACCCAGCTATGCCAACCTGACACACACACACTGCTACCCAGCTATGCCAACCTGACACACACACACTGCGATGGCAAGTCCAGAGAGTGATCATCAGACAAGCATGTTAGCAACACACACACACTCGTTCTATGTATCTCAATCTCTCTCTCTCTCACACACACACACACATTCTCTCTCCCTCTCCCTCTCTCTTTCTCTCTCTCTCTCACTCACACACACACACACACACACACACACACTTTATCTCATGGTGTACGCCTCCTCAGCACTGCCCCCCCCCCCCAACACACACACACACACACACACACACACACAGACACACACAAAAACACACAAGATCTGTGAGTGACAGGGAGCTGACATCCTTCATCCTTACATTTACATATTACTAAATGTACTAAATGTACTAAATGTACTAAATGTAATATGTAAATGTAAGGATGAAGGATGTCAGCTCCCTACAGATCAAACACTTTTAGCACCCAGGGTTAACCCTAACCACCCAGCCCAGCCCTAACCCAGGGTTAACCCTAACCACCAGCCCAGCCCTATCCCAGGGTTAACCCTAACCACCCAGCCCAGCCCTATCCCAGGGTTAACCCTAACCACCCAGCCCAGCCCTAACCCAGGGTTAACCCTAACCACCAGCCCAGCCCTAACCCAGGGTTAACCCTAACCACCCAGCCCAGCCCTATCCCAGGGTTAACCCTAACCACCAGCCCAGCCCTAACCCAGGGTTAACCCTAACCACCAGCCCAGCCCTAACCCAGGGTTAACCCTAACCACCCAGCACAGCCCTAACCACCCAGCCCACACAAAGACAAACTCAAGAAACAGAATCGGCTGCCATAATAAAACACATTTATGCAGTCAGTCAGTGGGTTTCTATGCAGTCAGTCAGTGGGTTTCTATGCAGTCAGTGGGTTTCTATGCAGTCAGTCAGTGGGTTTCTATGCAGTCAGTCAGTGGGTTTCTATGCAGTCAGTCAGTGG
>JAIFZK010000005.1:28292500-28300000 GCA_027481765.1 Tenualosa thibaudeaui
GAGTTCCTTGTGTCATGCGGTGGAGACTTTTAAACACAAAGTTCCTTGTCAACACAGAGTTCCTTTTAAACACAGAGTTCCTTTTAAACACAGAGTTCCTTGTCAACACAGAGGTCCTTGTCAACACAGAGTTCCTTGTCAACACAGAGTTCCTTTTAAACACAGAGTTCCTTTTAAACACAGAGTTCCTTGTGAACACAGAGTTCCTTTTAAACACAGAGTTCCTTGTGTCATGCGGTGGAGACTTTTAAACACAAAGTTCCTTGTCAACACAGAGTTCCTTTTAAACACAGAGTTCCTTGTCAACACAGAGGCCCTTGTCAACACAGAGTTCCTTGTCAACACAGAGTTCCTTTTAAACACAGAGTTCCTTGTCAACACAGAGTTCCTTTTAAACACAAAGTTCCTTGTCAACACAGAGTTCCTTGTCAACACAGAGTTCCTTTTAAACACAGAGTTCCTTGTCAACACAGAGGTCCTTGTCAACACAGAGTTCCTTGTCAACACAGAGTTCCTTTTAAACACAGAGTTCCTTGTCAACACAGATGTCCTTGTCAACACAGAGTTCCTTTTAAACACAGAGTTCCTTTTAAACACAGAGTTCCTTGTGAACACAGAGTTCCTTTTAAACACAGAGTTCCTTGTGTCATGCGGTGGAGACTTTTAAACACAAAGTTCCTTGTCAACACAGAGTTCCTTGTCAACACAGAGTTCCTTTTAAACACAGAGTTCCTTGTCAACACAGAGGTCCTTGTCAACACAGAGTTCCTTGTGAACACAGAGTTCCTTTTAAACACAGAGTTCCTTGTCAACACAGATGTCCTTGTCAACACAGAGTTCCTTTTAAACACAGAGTTCCTTGTCAACACAGAGTTCCTTGTGAACACAGAGTTCCTTTTAAACACAGAGTTCCTTGTGTCATGCGGTGAAGACTTTTAAACACAAAGTTCCTTGTCAACACAGAGTTCCTTGTCAACACAGAGTTCCTTGTCAACACAGAGTTCCTTTTAAACACAGAGTTCCTTGTCAACACAGAGTTCCTTGTCAACACAGAGTTCCTTTTAAACACAGAGTTCCTTGTCAACACAGAGGTCCTTGTCAACACAGAGTTCCTTGTCAACACAGAGTTCCTTTTAAACACAGAGTTCCTTGTCAACACAGAGTTCCTTTTAACCACAGAGTTCCTTGTCAACACAGAGTTCCTTGTCAACACAGAGTTCCTTTTAAACACAGAGGTCCTTGTGTCATACGGTGGAGACTGCAGACATTCCTGTCAGTCCTAAATTGATTGATTGACTCATTGAATTGAATTGTATAGGTGCTTTATACCAATGAAATGGAAATTCAAAGTGTGTGTGGTGTGGTGTGTGTGATACAGTTATGTGGTGTGTATGGTGTGGTCTGTGTGTTAGGTGTGGTGTGTGCAGTAGAAATGGAAGTGGTTTTTGTGTATGCTTGTGTTTGGTGTGGCCGACAAGAGCTTTTGGATATCACACAAACTCTACAAACTCTACAAACTCAGCTGACCTGGAGTATCTCATGGTCAAGTGTAGACTGTTCTATCTTCTGAGGGAGTTCACCTCCACCATAATAACAGCTGCATACATCCCTCCGGATGTGAATGCCAAACTTGCTATGGACACACTCCACGCAGCCATTGGCAAACAACAATCCACACACCCTGAGGCAGCATTTATTGTGGCAGGAGACTTTAACCACTCCAACCTGAAGACAGTGCTACCTAAATTTCACCAGCATGTCTCCTGCAGCATCAAGAAGGCCAAGCACAGCTACAAGCTGAAGGTGGAGGAACACTTCACAACCTCTGACCCCCGACGCATGTGGCAGGGCATTCAGCTGGCATACAAGCCCAGCAACTCCACACAGACAGCCATGGATCTGTCCTCCCTCAACGAGCTAAATGACTTTTACCTTTGACAAGGACAACAAGGATAAGACTCCCATCACCCTCCCCCCTGACGACCACCATACTCTCACACTCACTGTCACAGATGTCCACAACGCACTGAGCCACATCAACGCCCGTAAGGCCACTGGACCTGATGGCATTCCTGGACGCGTGCTGAGAGCCTGTGCTGGGCAGCTTGCAGGGGTCTTCACAGACATCTTCAACAGGTCCCTGGCCCAGGCAGCTGTACCAGCATGCTTCAAGACCACCTCCATAGTGCCAGTGCCAAAACACTCATCACCTACGTGTTTGAATGACTACCGCCCTGTAGCACTCACGCCCATAGTGATGAAGTGCTTTGAACGACTGGTCCTGGCACACCTCAAGAAATGCTTGCCGCCCACACTGGACCCTCACCAATTTGCCTACAGAAGCAACAGAAGCACAGAAGATGCGATATCCACAGCGCTTCATTGTGTGCTCTCACACTTGGACAGTAAGAATGCATCTGCAAGAATGCTGTTTGTTGACTTCAGCTCAGCATTCAACAGTCATCCCCTCCAAGCTAATCGCCAAACTCGTCAACCTTGGAATCAGCAACCCCATCTGCAACTGGATCATGGACTTCCTGACCAACAGACCCCAGTTTGTTAGGTCAGGCCAGAACCGGTCCACCACCCTGTCACTGAGCACCAGTGCACCACAAGGCTGTGTGCTATCCCCATTCCTCTACTCCCTTTTCACCCATGACTGCAGGCCTGCGTATGGATCCAACTCCATCATCAAGTTTGCAGATGACACCACGGTGATTGGACTCATCAGTAACAACGGTGAGTCTGACTACAGGGAAGAGGTGAAGCACCTGTCGTGGACTTCAGGAAAGAGAAGGGAAACGCCCATGAGCCCATCCACATCAATGGTATGGCTGTGGAAAGTGTTTCCAGCTTCAAATTCCTGGGGACCCACATCTCCGAGAACCTGTCCTGATTGACCAACACCTCAAGCCTGGTCAAGAAGACCCACCAGCGCCTCTTCTTCCTAAGGACACTAAAGAAAAACCACCTGTCCACTAGCATCCTGAGCAATTTCTACCGCTGTGCGATCAAGAGCATCCTGACTAACTGTGTGACAGTTTGGTATGGAAATTGCTCTGTCGCTGGTCGCAAGGCTCTGCAGCGAGTGGTGAAAACTGCTCAGAGAATCACAGGGACTCCACTTCCTGCCATTGAGGATGTCCACAAGAAAAGATGTCTGCGATGGGCACACAGCATTCTGAAGGACACCTCTCATCCTGCCAACAAACTATTCCAACTCCTCCCCTCCAGAAGGCGCTACAGGAGCCTCCAGACTAAAACCACCAGGTTCAGGAACAGCTTCTTCCCACAGCTGTCACACTACTGACCTCTGTCCCCCACTGAACCTCACACTGCACTCTGCTGCTATAGCCCTTGGACTGCACACCTGTACATCTGTATATACTTAATACATCTGTACATAACTATCTCTAGCACATCTGTATATTGCCCTTTATATTGAATCTATATAGTACATCTGTATACTACCTTCATTAACTATTCACCTTAAATGTATATTGGTCTTCTGCCTAATTAGTATTTTGCCTATTTATTATTACTACTCTTATCTGTATATCATTTTCTCTTTAACTGGACATATTGCATATACTGTATATACTGCACCTGCTGCTCTTTGCACTTCTGATTAGATGCCAAACTGCATTTCATTACCTGTATTTATACATGAGTAATGACAATAAAGTTGAATCTAATCTAATGTAATATTGTGTTTGTGTGGTGTGTAACTGTGGTAGATGTGTGTAGGTGTGTGTCTGTGTGTGTGTGTGTATGTGTATGGGTGTTAGGTGTGTGTATGTGCATTGTGTGTGTGTGTGTGTGTGTGTGTGTATGTGTATGGGTGTTAGGTGTGTGTATGTGCATTGTGTGTGTGTGTGTGTGTGTTTCCATTACAGGCCTTCACTGTTCACAAATTGGCATCTCTGAGCAGAGAGAACAGCAGGCAGTCAGCATAGGACACACACACACACACACACACACACACACACACACAAACACCACACTGAGTATTTTGACTCCAAACAAGTAAACCACAATCTCTCTCTCTCACTTTCTCTCTCTCTCTTTCTTGTACCCCCACACACACACACACACACACACAGCAAGAGCAGGAGAAACACATTTATTCTAGAAGAACTGAGACAGCTAGACATGCACCCTGGTAGGAAAAACACTGTGTGTGTGTGTGTGTGTGTTTCTCTGCTCAGTGTGATGGGAGCTCAGGTGTGTGTGTGTTTGTGTGTGCATGTGTGTGTGTGTGTTTGTGTGTGTGTGTGTGTGTGTGCATATCTATGATAGTGTGTTTGCTTGTGATCTGCTAGTGTATGGTTGTGCATGTGATGTGTGGCTATGTGTGTTTTTAGTGTGTGTATCTGTGTGTATTTCTATGTCTGACCTGTGTGTGTGTGTGTGTGTGTGTGCGTGCGTGTGTTTGTGTATATGTGTGTGTGGCTGCCAGTCACTCCCTACAGTAGAGAAATTAAGTGTAGGTAGGTGTGTGTGTGTGTGTCTCTGTGTGTGTGTGGATGGGAGAGAAATGAAGTGTTGTGTGAGGGGCAACTTCATTATCAGTTAAGTAATAGAATCAGTGTGAGTGGAACAGGATGGAGGCCAGCTCTCCTCTCCCCTCCCCTCCTCTCCTCTCCCCTCCCCTCCTCTCCTCTCCTCTCCTCTCCTCTCCTCTCCTCTCCTCTCCCCTCCCCTCCTCTCCTCTCCTCTCCCCTCCTCTCCTCTCCTCTCCCCTCCTCTCCTCTCCTCTCCCCTCCCCTCCTCTCCTCTCCTCTCCTCTCCTCTCTTCTCTTCTCATCTCTTCTCTTCTCTTCTCTTCTCTTCTCTTCTCTTCTCCTCACCTCTCCTCTCTCTCCTCCCTCCCCTCCCTCCTCCCCTCCCTCCCTCCCCCTCCCTCCCCTCCCCTCCCCTCCCCTCTCCTCTCCTCTCCTCTCCTCTCCTCTCCTCTCCTCTCCTCTCTCCTCTCCTCTCCTCTCCTCTCCTCTCCTCTCCTCTCCTCTCTTCTCCTCTCTTCTCCTCTCCTCTCCTCTCCTCTCCTCTTCTGTCCTCTCCTTTCCTCCACAGCCACATTCAATTATGCAGCGTTGCCTTTGACATTGAGCAAAAACCAGTTCACATAATGGAGTCTGATCTCTACCTTCCTCCACTCTATTCCTCTCTCTCTCTCTATCTCTCCATGTCTGTCTCTCTTGCCCACCCCCCACCCCACCCCACCCCCCACCCCACCCTGTCTCTCCCCCGTCTTTCTCTCTCCCTCGCCAGGGTTTTGAACTGACGTAGCTCAATAGAAGCGGAACACGATTGATACTTTGACACCAATGCTAATTGGCAATTGCATCCAATCAGCAGGACTGGAGAGAAGGCTTCCGCTTGAACCAGATGGGGATAGGTAGGTGGGGAAGGGGTGGAGAGATGGGGAGAGAGAGATGGAGGGAGAGAGAGATGGGGAGAGAGAGAGATGGAGGGAGAGAGAGATGGGGAGAGAGAGATGGGGAGAGAGAGAGATGGGGAGAGAGAGATGGAGGGAGAGAGATGGGGAGAGAGAGAGAGATGGGGAGAGAGAGAGATGGAGGGAGAGAGAGATGGGGAGAGAGAGAGATGGAGGGAGAGAGAGATGGAGGGAGAGAGGGAGAGGGGGCTGGTGGTTAAGGCTACCCTGTGAACTGGACTTGACATTCTACTGAAATTTTAATACCTCAGACATAGAAGACAAATTCAGATGCTCTTCATTCAGAGTGTGTGTGTGCTCTCTGAATATACGGTGTGTGAGTGTGTGTGTGTGTGTCTGTGTGAGATTCCCTGAATATACTGTGTGGGTGTATGGGTGTGTGTATGGTCCGTGTGTGAGTGTGTGTGTGTGTGTGTGTTTGTGTTTCCCTGAATACACTGTACACTTGTCAGTTCTCTTTGTGTGTGAGATTCCCTGAACATACTGTGTGGGTGTGGAAGAATTAGTCATGCATGATGTGTGTGTGTGTGTGTGTGTGTGAGAATGAGAGAGAGAGAGAGAGAAAGAGAGAGTATATACTGATTTTCTTCCCCAGGGCTTCATATTTGGGCATTTTACAGAATAATATTCACGACTTTCTCTGGGTGTAGAAAGATTATTATGGATAATCAAAGTATGGAGGTGGACGACCTATCACAAGTGTTTTTCAGTCGAGTTTCCCTTTAAGATAGAAGCTTCCGTGCGTCTCTGTTGCTCAGGATGTAGAGGTGTTACTGTCACCATTTCAGACAGGACTTCTAATTACAGTAGGGTTGTGTGCTTAAGCAGTGAGTGTGTGTGAAGTGTATTTATTTTGAGTGTGTGAGGCCATGTGGAGTGTGTATAGGTTGGTGAGGAGTGTGTGTGTGCATCTGGCCTCGTGTGCAGGGCGCAGTGGGGGTGAAACCACCTGGACACACACCTGGAATAGGGACAGAGCACCGAGGTCAGGCCTCACACACACACACACACACACACACACACACACACACACACACACACACACACACACACATATATATGAGGAGCCGCTCAAGACATTACTCATTCTGGCCCTCTCACATACATATATTCTCCTCTCATATATTTTCACACTCACATACATACATACATTCTCCTCTTACAGATGTGTACTTTTACTCTTATATACATTCATTTTACACCTTTCACACACATATGTTTTATTCTCACATACATATATTGTACACATCTCACATACATATATATTACTCTCACATACGTATATTTTCCTTTCATATACATTCATATTTTTCATCGCTACAGAGAATGTGATGTGAAAGAAGAATGTATGTATGTGTGAGAAGGATATATGTGTGTGTGAGAAGAATATATATGTGTGTGTGAGAAAGTATAGTTGAAACAGAAGCAGTATAGTGGAAACGGAAGGCGAGGCATTTATCAAGCTGTGATTGGCTGAAAATGTCTCCTGGAGGCCAAGGGAGGCGTGGCCTCCTCATAAATATTCAATGAAGAAATATTCAGGAGTTTAGATTAATAACGCACATTTTAGATTCCAAATTTGCCGTGTTAAACTTACTTATCAGATTGAAGCTCGGTTTGCCACCGAATGCTCATCAATGTCAGCTTCAGTGTGCCTCCCTCACCAGTACGTCATCAATCATAGACAAGTTGAACCCATAGACTGCGGACACGCGGTGCGCTGCCAGTGTGTGGGGGCAAGCGAAATTGTCGAATTCAAAAGTGCTCCGCAATGCAGTCGGAACTGATGTGTTGAGGACTTTTGAATAATTTGTCGCAAGATGTTACAAATTTAACATTGGTAGTCTTTCTTCTTTATGCGTAGGGCTTCACATCACATTGGAGTTGTTTCATGCTATTTTAATGTCACATTTTGGCTGCTGGTGTATTTGGTGCACTTTGGCGAAAGAGACATTCATTTCCTTACAGGCTATCTTTAATGTAAACATCAAACCACTCAGCATGGCCTGACGTGAGTCTAACTTTTGTGGTATAGCCCCGAA
>JAIFZK010000005.1:28302500-28310000 GCA_027481765.1 Tenualosa thibaudeaui
AATGAGCAGAATCTCTCACTCACTCAGTGAGGCTGAGCTCTCCCACTGCCTCCACCAGTGTGTCTCATGACATTAGCAAGTATTTCCTGATTGAGAAAACTTTGGTTTCTTTTCTACCACTATATTGAGAAACAGTGTCTTTTCTACCAGTATATTGAGAAACAGTGTCTTTTCTACCAGTATATTGAGAAACAGTGTCTTTTCTACCAGTATATTGAGAAACAGTGTGTTATCAGGAGGCTTGCTAGGCTGCTCCTGTAGAAATGTTGCACACAGCAGGTATTTAAACTCACATGGTGAATGTGCATGATGGTTACAGACTAAACTGCAGCAATTTGGCCAGATTTTGCAGATCAGTTGTTTGTTGTTGTTTGGGTTTGTTGTTGTTTGGGTTTGGGGTGGAAACATGGGAGAAGGCTGATTTAACTTTAACCCTGTGTTCTTGTCTTCTCCAGGCCTGGCAGTGCACCAGATTATAACCATCACTGTGTCCCTCATCATGGTGATCGCTGCACTTATCACCACACTCGTCCTTAAGAACTGGTAGGAAAGATTCCCTCTCACACACACACACACACACACACACACACACACACACACACACACACACTGATCGCAGCACTTATCACCACACTCGTCCTTAAGAACTGGTAGGAAAGATTCCCTCTCACACACACACACACTCACACACACACACACACACACTGAAACATCCTCACACACTCTCACACTCTCAAACATTCTCACATACTCTCACATACATCCTCACACATACAAACACTCTCACACACACTCACACACTCTCAAACATTCTCACACACCCTCACACACTATGTGTGTTGTCATGTAATTACTGTGTGTGTTGTCATTTAGTTTGTGTGCAGTGATCCTTTAGACAAGTATGTTATTCTAGCCTGGGTAAATATGTAGGCCTGTCTGGCCACGAGGCCATTGCAGTCTTTTTTGGATCACCAAAACCTAGAAGCCAATCACAATCTCCCCAGTCAGCAAAACCAATCACAATCTCCCCAGTGAGCAAAATCTGCTTGGCTCAAAGGTGGGCCACACTTTCCCCTTTTACTTGGCCCACATGTAGTGATTAGCATTACAGCATTCTACTGGACCAGCTCTGGCAGCCACGCTGTGGACACATTGGGCCCTTCAGTGTCTCTGGCAGCCACGCTGTGGACACATTGGGCCCTTCAGTGTCTCTGTCAGCCACGCTGTGGACACATTGGGCCCTTCAGTGTCTCTGGCAGCCACGCTGTGGACACATTGGGCCCTTCAGTGTCTCTGTCAGCCACGCTGTGGACACATTGGGCCCTTCAGTGTCTCTGGCAGCCACGCTGTGGACACATTGGGCCCTTCAGTGTCTCTGGCAGCCACGCTGTGGACACATTGGGCCCTTCAGTGTCTCTGTCAGCCACGCTGTGGACACATTGGGCCCTTCAGTGTCTCTGGCAGCCACGCTGTGGACACATTGGGCCCTTCAGTGTCTCTGTCAGCCACGCTGTGGACACATTGGGCCCTTCAGTGTCTCTGGCAGCTGTGGACACATTGCCCTTCAGTGTCTGGGCCCCACGCTGTGTCTCTGGCAGCCACGCTGTGGACACATTGGGCCCTTCAGTGTCTCTGGCAGCCATGCTGTGGACACATTGGGCCCTTCAGTGTGCTGTAGTCTGGTCTCTGTCAGCCACTCTGAAGGCCACACGGGCTGCCTCGTGACACTCTTGAGTGCGCCTGTCAATGTTAATTGAGCCAGCAACTAATTACACATTCAGCTCAGAAGAGGAAATCTGATTTCAGTTGCAAAGTCTCAAAGTGAAAGTGTGTGTGTGTATATTTTGTGAATGGTCTTCTCGGTTACCCTGACTATAATAATCATCTAATCGTCCACACATCCTCACTCTACTAATCATCTAATCGACTACACTAATGAGTGTCACTGCTGTAGTTTGGTCGTTAGTGAGTGTCACTGCTGTAGTTTGGTCGTTAGTGAGTGTCACTGCTGTAGTTTGGTTGTTAGTGAGTGTCACTGCTGTAGTTTGGTTGTTAGTGAGTGTCACTGCTGTAGTTTGGTCGTTAGTGAGTGTCACTGCTGTAGTTTGGTTGTTAGTGAGTGTCACTGCTGTAGTTTGGTTGTTAGTGAGTGTCACTGCTGTAGTTTGGTCATTAGTGAGTGTCACTTGTAGTTTGGTTGTTAGTGAGTGTCACTGCTGTAGTTTGGTTGTTAGTGAGTGTCACTTGTAGTTTGGTTGTTAGTGAGTGTCACTGCTGTAGTTTGGTTGTTAGTGAGTGTCACTGCTGTAGTTTGGTTGTTAGTGAGTGTCACTGCTGTAGTTTGATTGTTAGTGAGTGTCACTGCTGTAGTTTGGTCATTAGTGAGTGTCACTGCTGTAGTTTGGTTGTTAGTGAGTGTCACTGCTGTGTGTGTAGTGTGTGGAAAAATGTCTATAGTGCAGTGTGTATGTGTGTGTGTGTCTGCGTCCGTCAGTGTGAGGGCAGTTGCACAAGGTATGATTTTCTGTTTGCTTCTTGTCTTTGGTGCGTGCTTCTGTAGCTGTGCCCAGTCAGGGAACGGGCGTCACAGTAGCCATCAGCGCAAGATCAACCAGCAGGAAGAGAGCTGCCAGAACCTCACTGACTTCACGCCGGCACGCGTGCCCAGCAAGGTGGACATCTTCACCGCCTACAATGATAGTTTACAGTGCTCACACGAGTGTGTGCGCAACGCCGTGCCCATCTACTCAGACGAGATGATCCAACACACACCCATTTACAAGACAAGTTACAACGGGAGCAGGTGAGTCTGGTCTAAGCTCATGCACACACACAATACAGCAGAACCAGGTTGGAATGCTGATGACTAAAAATGGTGCCGGTCTACTGGCGTTTTGCTAATCGTTTCCTCAGTGGTCCACCAATGGGCCATCCATACTTTACTATATGGTTTTTCTTTAATGTGGTGATGGTGGACCAATGGTGGGTCAGAAGCGGCACATTGGCGATGGCGATTGGCAAATCTGATTTTGCTCTCTAAGGTCTGGAACAAGATGCCTCTCCGAGATGTATAGGCTATGCTGTTCATCCAGTGGGCATAAATTTGGAGATGATAACATGTCTGAAATTAACATCCATTGCTCAGAAAAATAAGATTTCTGGGGTTCTGCCATAGACTTCAATGTTCCACAATGTGCCTCTGCGCTGCACAAAGGGGGATTAGTGGCTCCCTAGATAGCAATTACCTTTGGCCTGGATCCTCATAAATGCCTCTTCATCTGGATGAAGCCCTCATAAGCTTTCTACATCGGGCCACATCCAGGCCAGATGGAGGCTTCATCTTAAACACTCTAAAACCAAGCTGTGTCATGTTTGTGTTGGTTTACAGTTTTGGTCCAGGTCACTTTTCAAGCACTTATTGAATTGGTTTTATAGACCTGGACCAGTGCTGGTCTGTATGTGCTTTGCATCTGTTCTGTTGATACAACCCACTTTTGGACCGATGTGCGTTTGGACCCTGGATCAGATCTGAATCGCGGACCAGATCCATGCCAGAGTGTCTTTGCCGTCAGGTGCAGTCATGGTACCAGGAAGTTTCTAGTCATTAAGTATCTTGCGCCGCTGTTGTTGTGACTTAGTGTGCATGTATAGTGTTTTTTTTAGCATAAAAACGCTGAGAAGTGCTTGATCCAGCGCTTTCTGAAAAATACGTTCTGTTTGTTTCTATAACAACAGTAGTTTGACAGCATAATTACTGGGGTTATTAGCTTGCTAAGTAGATAGTTTGCTGACAGATACCCTCCAAATCACAGCATGCATATTCTTAGATTACAACGAGATTTTTACATTGTACAGATACAACTTCAGATACAAACATTTCTGCTGTGTATGGAGCTCAGAAGGTGGTGGCACACAAAAATGCCATATGGACATTGGCCCTTAGCTGCTGAACGTGTAAAAGTAAATGCTGTTAGCTGTTGATCCTGTAAACGAGACTAGAGACAGATGGCAGGTCTGGTTAATCCCCCCAAAATGTGAGGGTGGGGTTGCTGTGGGGGAAAATGGAGGATAAGTGGATGAGGGGAGAAGCACTGCTGCAGGTAGAGAAATTGCCTAACAATAATAGATTGAAGTAGAACTGAATCAAACTCATATCAGATGATTAGTCTGATGATGGTCTGTTTGCTTGCTTGGGTTTAGACTAATATCCATTTCCCAGGATTGTTTATTCCAGTAACACTGACAGAAGTGTCGTGTGTGGACTCATCATTTGTACTTCTTCCAATGGCCAGCCTGATTAGCTCAATTTAGCAAGTTAAAGTTAATCACAATTTAAAGTTAAAGTTAATCACATTTACATTGGTGAGGAATGAAGATCACAAGTTAAGCAAGCCAATGAAGCTAATAGTTATCAACCAAGATCGTCTTTGATGTCGTGTTTGGAGGTGTACAGAGTAGTAAAAGCTGCATTCTTGAATATAAAATGAACCTGTTTTCCCCCAATGTTACCACAAGGAGCTTTTTTTGTGAGCGTAACAAGGCGTAAACGAGACTTGCCATCTGTATCTATGTTGTTAGCTGTTAGCTACTGATCCTGTAACAGTGAATGCTGTTAACTGTCAGCTGTTGATCCTGTAACAGTGAATGCTACTAGCTAGGCTGCTGGGCTCATTCTGTGTTCCTGTGGTCCATTGTGGGCCTGATGGTGGGCTTGCTGGCCAGAGTCCAGCTGCTGGAGGTGGACTAGCTTTAGCTGTGTGTGATTCATCACTGCCAGCCACTGCTGGAACTTGGAGAGTGTGTGTGTGGTGTGTGCGTGCGTGTGTGTGTGCACGCGTTGAAACTTGGACCTTCCTTGGGCTTGAAGTTATGGTGTGGACAATATGCTGCTTAGTGATTGGACACATGGTGAGGAGGTTGCCATGGTGATTTGAGGTCAGATGGTCACTGGCGTTTGGACGAATGACAAGAAGGTTGCCATGGAGATTTGAGTGAAGTGTGGGAGGTTAAAGGTATTGTGTGGTGAAGTTTAAGATGATGTGTGTGTGTGTGTGTGTGTGTGTGTGTGTGTGTACTGATAAGTGTTATAGTGGGGTCCAGCCTGTTTATTGTTTGTTGTGACTTGTTTATTGTTTCCCTGGAGACCATCGCCCAGTGAGAGGCAGCTGATTCCCGTGGCCTTCGTGTCGGAGAAGTGGTTTGAGATCTCCTGCTGAGCCCCGCCTCCTCTCCAAGAAGGAGCAGCATAACACACCTGTGCCCAGGTAGCACACACACACACACACACACACACACACACACACACACACACACACACACACACACACACATACCAACACCCTTACACACACAATCACATACACACACATACTCACATCATACACTTACACACATTACACAGTTACACATATACACACACACACACACACACACACACACACATACTCACATCACACACACACACATACTCACATCACACACACACATACTCACATCACACACACATGCTTGCATCAAAAACTCACACATACACAACCATATGTTGTAGAGATACGTACCTTAATCTACATTCTTCTCTTCACACACATCCATTCTACAGAGACACAAACAGAGCTCGCTATGCTCATCACTTAAGTGGTGTGTGTGTGTGTGTGTGTATGTGTGTGTGTGTGTGTGTGTGTGAGTGAGTGAAAGAGGGAGACTGAATAGGAAAAGGCAATCATAGCCTAATGGTTTGGGGTGGCATGCATGCTCGTTAATTCTCCAGTGCTAGTGGTTTGTGTGTGAGGGTGTGTGTACGCGCAGAGGCCGTCTGTTTATGTGTGTGCGTGCATACTTGTGTGTGTGTGTGTTAGGGGATGTGCGCACAGAGGCTGCCTGTTTGTGTGTGTGTGTGTGTTTGTGCATACATGCTTCTGTGAGTGTATGTGAATGTGTGTGCATGCATGTGTGAGTGTGTGCACGAGCAGAGGCCACCTGTGTGTGTGTGCGTGCTCGTGTGTGTACATGAGTGTGTATGCATGCATGAGCAGAGGCCGCTTGTTTGTGTGTGTGTGTGTGTGTGTGTGTGTGTGTACGTGAGTGTGTGTGTGCATGCATGAGCAGAGGCCGCTTGTTTGCATGTGTGTGTGTGTGTTTGTTGAGGCTGCCTGCAGTCATGAACACATTGCTAATCTATTTGTCTCTCTCCCGCAGGATCCATGTGGAAAACTTTTCCACTGTGTGAAAACCAATTACCAGAGCAAAAACTCCAGCAGGAGCAAATGAGAGAAAAGAAAAAGACAAGAAAAAAGATTTGGAGCAGAGTGGCTCTCTGGGGACACGAGCAAAGAGATTTATTTTTCTAAAAGAATGGCAGAGAAGAGAAGAGCAAAGGACGCCACTCCTAATTATTTTCCATAGACCAATGGCAATTTAGAGAATCCTTAGAGTTGATATATCTATATAACGATCTATATCTATCTATACGTATATATATATACACCTAATATATAAGTGTACTGTATGTCTCAGTGTGCCCAGGGAAGGAGGGTTTGCTGCCTCGGGGGCGGGGCAGCAAGCCCAGAGACTGATCGATTGACTGACTGATGTGCCAATCACACGCCACTATGTGCCACAGCCTGTACATACGGACCCAGCTGGGACAGGGGCACGGGAGCGGCCTGACACCGGGCCAATGCTGCGCCACATCAGGCGCGATGGCCAGGGCTCTCCTGTCCCAAACCCACCATCTGTTTCTAGAGGCAGTCAACACGTGTTCCTAGAGCAAAGACGTAGATTTGAACGTTTTGACATAGTTGAAGAAATGTGTTGCAAAAGTCCAAAAATATTTATATCAGTGACCACTAGATAGACCGGGGAGAAAATCATGAAAAACTACTTTACCCAAAGTTTGATTTAAGTCCATTTGGAGGTCCATAGGTCTTCTCTATTTTTCTATGGCAGAGGGCAAAGGTCATTGTGTTCTCTAATCCAGAGGGCAAAGGTCATTGTGTTCTCTAATCTCCGCTCTATAGTGGACGGACTGTTAATCTCATCCTGTGCTCCAGTGCGACACTCTTCTAGACGCTTTTTAGAACAGTGTCCTGTTCAAGACGCTTTTTAGAACAGTGTCCTGTTCAAGACGCTTTTTAGAACAGTGTCCTGTACAAGACTTTTTAGAACACTCTGATCTTAAAGTGTGTTTTGTGTTTTTTTACTCAGAGGCTCTGACAGCAGCTTTAGTGTAGTTTAGTTTAGTTGGGCTCCTGCTGCTCAGCTGCCTAGTCATTTCAAGGACAAAGAGAGAGAGAGAGAGATGGGGGGGGGGGGGGGAGATGGAGGAGAGAGAGAGAGAGAGAGATGGGGGAAAGAGAGAGAGATGGAGGAGAGTGAGAGAGAGAGATTGGGATAATATTGGAGATATGCTCATGGTGCGGTCATGAGAGAGAGAGAAAGTGGTGTGCCCCCAGATGGAGAGATCAGAGGAGGGTGTCCAAAACGGATCCTCAACATCTTCCC
>JAIFZK010000005.1:28315000-28352500 GCA_027481765.1 Tenualosa thibaudeaui
TATTCCTCATAGAACTCACTAGAACACAAAAATCATTCCAGATTGAACACGGTTCAAAAAACTGCTTATTTCATTACAAACTCAATTTAGTACTTGACACAATCTCATTGTGAGTTGGTTAAGGGGAGAATTGATTGCTATTTGGTTGGATTGATGTTCTTTGAAGAGGACCGTTTTTTACCGGTTTCAAGTGAAAGAGTGACTTATTTTAGATCTGAAAACCTGTTGGCCATCTAATGTTGGCCATCTAATGCTCCACTGTTTAATGCTACTCTTGACAAACATGTCACACTAGTACTGAAACGGTGATGTGTGGATCATGATAGACAATGGATCACCATAATGTTGAATTATTCTATAATATTAGATTCATGGAACTATTTGCCGCATTACATTTGATTTTTTGACTTGGTGGGTCACATGACAGACAGCAGAAAAACGCAGTTTGGTCACCTCTGGGTTAGGGCTTAAGAAAACAGGTGGAAGATGACACTGATGTTTAGGCATGTTGAGAAGAAAGTGTGTGTGTGTGTGTGTGTGAAGGACGCAGGAGGGATTCAGGTATTGCTGAGATCACATCCCTCCTCTCCCTCTCTCTCTCCCTCACTCGTCCGATTGAAGCTGGACTTATTCTCTTCTTCTTTTTGATGTCTTATTCTGGAGTATGTGCCGATAGAGTTGCTGATCACAGTCCGTATTGCTTTACACAGACACATCTATGAAGAAAATACTCAATTCTTGTTGCCATAAAAGATGAATTTGTACTTTGTAACTATTTACCTTTTTCTATTTGTGTTTGCTATATCAATGAGTACCTCTTTTCTTTTGTATGAAATCTCTAAATATATTATACAGACTAGGAAACACATATACACACACACACCCACACACACACACACACACACGCACCTATATAGTCATGCCAACAAGTCACACACACACACACACAGATGAGACTGTATAAAAATACAGGTTCTGTGTCGACTGCGTGTTGTATATTTTCTTTGGTGTCTTTGGATCACTCTCTGCTTTCTTTTGTAGGTATTGATAATGTTGAAGTTTCCAGGTGAACACTGACTTGATTCCTCCTGTCCCCTCAGCTCTGTGTTCTGCTCTGTAAATGCCTCTGTCTTCAGACTACATGTACACTAGCACTCTACTGTTGCTATCAATAAAATGCTAATTCATAGCTGAGCTTCTTTCTCTTGACATGCTCAGACATTTGTAAAATGATTATGGGGAAATGATTTGGGAAAACAAATATGAAATAAAAACAGCTCAATAAATTATAAATCACTTTCTTTCTTTATTTCTGTCTGTATTCAACTGCTCTTATTCCCTCACACACACATGCAAATATATACAAATATATACATATACACACACACATGCAAATATATACAAATATATATATATATACATACACACATGCAAATATATACAAATATATATATATATATACACACACACATGCAAATATATACATATATATACGCACAGTCGGTGGACACAAGCACGTCTGACACTATTGCAAATATATATAAATACATATATAAATACTTCAGTTCGATTATATTTATACAGCACCTGTTACAATAGTATTGTCTCGTGGCGCTTCACAGAAGGAGCACCCAAGAGCAACAAGGGCAAAGAAAAACTCCCTTATGTTCAGTTAATCTAGGAAGAAACCTTGGGCAGATCCACAACTCAAGGTGCTAACCCAGCTGCCAGGGGTCATGCAGAAAAATTACAATCAGTAGTAACCATGACAGACTACAAGTTGTCCATGGTTTTAGCTGAGGTTCATAATAGTTCTAAAATATTGTCTACATTATAGGTTATGGCAGGACGGAGTCATAGCATTCATACATAATATTAAAGTTAAGGAGTGAGAGGGTTAGAGTTCTGTCTGCTACAGAGATACAGACTGGGTTAGGGTTCTTTCTGTCAGACACACAGACTGGGTTAGGGTTCTTTCTGTCAGACACACAGACTGGGTTAGGGTTCTATCTACTACAGGGACACAGATTGGGTTGCTGTTACTGACAGCAGTAGCAGCCCTGAGTACAGTCTTGAGGTTGACATACTGTATTACCGTAATAACCCCAAGAGCAGTCTTGAGTTTGACATATTACCGTAATAACCCCAAGAGCAGTCTTGAGGTTGACATACTGTATTACCGTAATAACCCCAAGAGCAGTCTTGAGTTTGACATATTACCATAATAACCCCAAGAGCAGTCTTGAGTTTGACATATTACCGTAATAACCCCAAGAGCAGTCTTGAGTTTGACATATTACCGTAATAACCCCAAGAGCAGTCTTGAGTTTGACATGGGGCTCCTAAGTTATGTTATATGTAGTGCCTTAACCACAGAGATGCAAACTGTGATTTATTGTGTGTATGAGGTGTGTTTATGTGTGTGTGTAACCTCTTCTCCTCTCCCATCTCCATCTTATGCTCCTCCTCCTCTTCCTCTTCTCCTCTCTTCCAGAGCTGGATCAAAACCTTTGACTTCATCCCCTCTGTTACGATGCTCCTTTGAAGCTGTAGAATCTCCAGCGCTGTTAAAACCTGGATTCTGGAGTTGGACTGGTGTGCCTGAGAGGCCAAAGCTCTGATCTCAGTCTGTTTTAAGAATAAGGATAGGACTTCCTTTTAAAACAGAATTACATTCATTAATGAAAATAAGTTAGTGTCTGTAGCAGGCCCACAGATGTAGCATTTGAATGTTCTGTGGATTTTATCCAGACATCATAATGTTTTCTGACCTTGTTATGCAGGGTTTAAAATAAATGTTGGACCCTGAGTTGCGTTGTTTGTGAATCTATTGATGTAAAATGATTTCTATTGTAGTCACTGGTGTTAAAATGGGCTTTATTGAGTGACCTATAGTGTTGTGTCAATTCTGCGTAAGAGTAAAATGTACTCTCAACATATAGCTTAGTGCTGAATATAATCCCCAAAGTAGTACATTTTACCATGCGAGGTGCTGAAAGAACTCTGAATCGGATTTTACAATATTACAGGTGTACCTACTCACATTAGTGTCAAATAAACCCTGTGCAGGAGTACATTACACTATTGGTTGTTAGAGCTGAACTCTGAACTATTTGGACTCTGGTGTCAGTCTTAGTTTAACACTGTACATTTAGACACAAATAAACACTGAAAATGGTGTTTAATGTACTGGATTAGCGTGACTGTGGCGTAACCTGGATTAGTGTAACTGTAGCGTACGTAACCTGGATTAGCGTAACTGTGGTGTAACCTGGATTAGCGTGACTGTGGCGTAACCTGGATTAGTGTAACTGTGGCATAACCTGGATTAGTGTAACTGTAGCGTACGTAACCTGGATTAGCGTAACTGTGGCGTAACCTGGATTAGTGTAACTGTAGCGTACGTAACCTGGATTAGCGTAACTGTGGTGTAAAAAACTGGATTAGCATAACTGTGGCGTAACCTGGATTAGTGTAACTGTGGCGTAACCTGGATTAGTGTAACTGTAGCGTACGTAACCTGGATTAGCGTAACTGTAGCGTGCGTAACCTGGATTAGCATAACTGTGGTGTAAAAAACTGGATTAGCATAACTGTGGCGTAAACTGGATTAGTGTAACTGTGGCGTAAACTGAATTAGCATAACTGTGGTGTAAAAAACTGAATTAGCATAACTGTGGCGTAAACTGGATTAGCATAACTGTGGCGTAAACTGAATTAGCGTAACTGTGGTGTAAAAAACTGGATTAGCATAACTGTGGCGTAAACTGGATTAGCATAACTGTGGCGTAAACTGAATTAGCGTAACTGTGGTGTAAAAAACTGGATTAGCATAACTGTGGCGTAAACTGGATTAGCATAACTGTGGCGTAAACTGAATTAGCATAACTGTGGTGTACAAAACTGGATTAGCATAACTGTGGCGTAAACTGGATTAGCATAACTGTGGCGTAAACTGAATTAGCGTAACTGTGGTGTAAAAAACTGGATTAGCATAACTGTGGCGTAAACTGGATTAGCATAACTGTGGCGTAAACTGAATTAGCGTAACTGTGGTGTAAAAAACTGGATTAGCATAACTGTGGCGTAAACTGGATTAGCATAACTGTATGCGTAAACTGAATTAGCGTAACTGTGGTGTAAAAAACTGGATTAGCATAACTGTGGTGTAAACTGGATTAGCATAACTGTGGCGTAAACTGAATTAGCGTAACTGTGGTGTAAAAAACTGGATTAGCATAACTGTGGCGTAAACTGGATTAGCATAACTGTGGCGTAAACTGGATTAGCGTGACTGTGGTGTAACCTGGATTAGTGTAACTGTGGCATAACCTGGATTAGTGTAACTGTAGCGTACGTAACCTGGATTAGCGTAACTGTGGTGTAAAAAACTGGATTAGCATAACTGTGGCGTAAACTGAATTAGCATAACTGTGGCGTAAACTGAATTAGCATAACTGTGGTGTAAAAAACTGGATTAGCATAACTGTGGCGTAAACTGGATTAGCATAACTGTGGCGTAAACTGGATTAGAGTAACTGTGTGGTGTAAAAACTGGATTAGCATAACTGTGGCGTAACCTGGATTAGCGTAACTGTAGCGTGCGTAACCTGGATTAGCATAACTGTGGTGTAAAAAACTGGATTAGCATAACTGTGGCGTAAACTGGATTAGTGTAACTGTGGCGTAACTTCAATAATTTGAACTGTGGTTTATCTGGGCCGTGCTATCAGGGATGGGAACCAAACTGTGTTGACAGAACAATCGACTGCTGCCATGGGCAACACCTGGGAGAGGCAGGGAGAGAACCAGGCCTGTCAACACACATCAGCTCACAACACGCACACACACACACACACACACACACACACACACACACACACATTAGCTCAAAAATCACACACATTCACACACACATCATCTCACAAAACACACACACACATCAGTTCACCACACACACTATCTCCCAACACTCACACACCCCAGCTCACACATACGTCAGTTCACATATCAGTTAACAACACACACATACACATTCACATTCTTCTATTACAACATGCACTGCACTGCTCTCTTACCTGCTGATATTGTTTTTTCTATATCTCTGGGTTTTATAATATGTAGCTACTTATACTCATACTCTGCTGATATTGTTTTTTCTATATCTCTGGGTTTTATAATGTGTAGCTACTTATACTCATACTCTGCTGATATTGTTTTTTCTATATTTCTGGGTTTTATAATGTGTAGCTACTTATACTCATACTCTGCTGATATTGTTTTTTCTATATTTCTGGGTTTTATAATGTGTAGCTACTTATACTCATACTCTGCCTGGAACACAATCTGCACTGGAAATGTCCCTGCACTGACACCATAGTGTCCTCCTGCACATTCCACACTACTTCCACACTAAACAACTTAGTACCCTAAATCACACACATAATAGTACCCTAAATCACACACATAATAGTACCCTAAATCACACACATTATAGGATTTGTCTTTGTATTTATATTTTAATAATGTATGTATGTCATGTGTTTGCCATGTTGTGGAAACCTAAGGATACCAGAATTTCCTATGGGGTAATGAAAGTATCTATCTATCTATCTATCTATTTATCTATCTATCTATCTATCTATCTATCTATCTATTTATCTATCTATCTATCTGTGTTTCTTGAAGTGTATCCTCCCTTTTTTTCTTGTAAAAAGACAACAACAAAGGCTTGATGGCTTGTAAATGGTTTGATTGGAGTTGAAGGCACAAAGCATCTGCTGCATGGGGAATGGGCCAATGTTGTTTGGGTTTGCATCCTTTTGGACAGCACTGATATTTTATTGCACACACTTTTATGTATATGTGTCCATATGTGTGTGTGTGTGTGTGTGTGTGTGTGTCTTTGTTTGTGTATATGTGTGTATTCTCACACTGGCAGCTATGGGAGATGTTATTATACTTAGCGAGGGTTCCCTGGGGCGAGGAGAGGCCTCTGCTCACCCCTCAGGAGACTCACACCAGGTGTAATCCCAACACTTACACAACACAAGCGTCAAATCAAATAAGTCATGCCACTTTAACACTACAGAGACCACAGCAAACCACACACACACACACACACACACACACACACATCTACAACCAGCAAACCACACACACACACACACATCTACAGCCAGCAAACCACACACACACACACGCACACACACACACACATCTACAACCAGCAAACCACACACACACACGCACACACACACACACATCTACAACCAGCAAACCACACACACACACACACACACACATCTACAGCCAGCAAACCACACACACACACACACACACATCTACAACCAGCAAACCACACACACACACACGCACACACACACACACATCTACAACCAGCAACCCACACACACATACACACACACACACATCTACAACCAGCAAACCACACACACACCTACAACCAGCCAAACACACACACATAGAAAAATCTAGAGAGCAGGCAACACAGGCAGGATTATAAAAAGGCTCCATCTTTAATCTTGACTGCAGTTGAAAATCACAGGATTATAAAAAGGCTCCATCTTTAATCTTGACTGCAGTTGAAAATCACAACCAGTCAACAAATCTAAAGGCCCTTCTATACCTTCTATACCAGTTCATCATACACAATTCCACTGCTTCTAGACACAAACATTCTATACATACAATGTGAACAATAGACATCTGATGCATAAGAACATGTGACGTCTTATATATTACAGTCAGTAGTATAGCAGTGGTCCTATCCATGTCTTATATATTACAGTCAGTAGTATAGCAGTGGTACTATCCATGTCTTATATATATTACAGTCAGTAGTATAGCAGTGGTCCTATCCATGTCTTATATATATTACAGTCAGTAGTATAGCAGTGGTACTATCCATGTCTTATATATTACAGTCAGTAGTATAGCAGTGGTCCTATCCATGTCTTATATATATATATTACAGTCAGTAGTATAGCAGTGGTCCTATCCATGTCTTATATATTACAGTCAGTAGTATAGCAGTGGTCCTATCCATGTCTTATATATATTACAAATCCTTGTTTAAGTCTGAATTGAACAAAAATCAAAATCAAATCTACCTGTCGATCTGCTCAAATAAATCTAAAAAAGGCATTATTTAAAACAGCAATTTGTGCACTATGCTTGCACCAACATTCACAGCATGGCCATCACCATGGTTAACAAAAGGTTAACTGTCATACCACATCCAGAGAGAGAGTATAGACCATAAGGAGAGTATAGACCATAAGGAGAGTATAGACCATAAGGAGAGTATAGACCATAAGGAGAGAGAGTATAGACCATAAGGAGAGTATAGACCATAAGGAGACAGAGTATAGACCATAAGGAGAGAGAGTATATACCATAAGGAGAGTATAGACCATAAGGAGAGAGAGTATAGACCATAAGGAGAGAGAGTATAGACCATAAGGAGAGTATAGACCATAAGGAGAGAGAGTATAGACCATAAGAAGAGAGAGTATAGACCATAAGGAGAGTATAGACCATAAGGAGAGTATAGACCATAAGAAGAGAGAGTATAGACCATAAGGAGAGTATAGACCATAAGGAGAGAGAGTATAGACCATAAGGAGAGAGAGTATAGACCATAAGGAGAGTATAGACCATAAGGAGAGAGAGTATAGACCTTAAGGAGAGAGAGTATAGACCATAAGGAGAGTATAGACCATAAGGAGAGTATAGACCATAAGGAGAGAGAGTATAGACCTTAAGGAGAGAGAGTATAGACCATAAGGAGAGTATAGACCATAAGGAGAGAGAGTATAGACCATAAGGAGAGAGAGTATAGACCATAAGGAGAGAGAGTATAGACCATAAGGAGAGTATAGACCATAAGGAGAGTATAGACCATAAGGAGAGAGAGTATAGACCATAAGGAGAGTATAGACCATAAGGAGAGAGAGTATAGACCATAAGGAGAGTATAGACCATAAGGAGACAGAGTATAGACCATAAGGAGAGAGAGTATATACCATAAGGAGAGCTAGCAGATCAAAATGAACATGGTAATGTTACATGGTGGGGATTGTAAGTTAGGACAGCCTCACAGTTGTCCTAAAGTTAGGAGAGTTTAAGATTTTCTGGGGTTAGGATGCAAATAGACTTTTGAACAGTTGAACAGTTGTTTTGTAATGGCTTTTTCCTAAACCACCATTACCATGGTTAAGATGAGTTAGGAAGTTTCCGTAATACAGACCACTATAGTAGTAGTATAGTAGTGGTCCGAGAACAATGTGTGGTATTGCTACTGGACATTGCATTGCATTGTGGGATTTCTAATAACAATTGATGTGGTAACTTACTCTTAATAATTCTTAATTTATGGGAATGTACTCTTTACACAAAAAATAGTACTGCTACTGTAATGCCCTTTTTGTAACGGTTTTGCCTGAGAAACTGCAGTACTCGTCCAAACTCTTCCTTTTAATCCCAGACCACTGTAGAGGTAGGTGTCAGTCTTCAGTCTTCTTTCTGCCTAATTTCAATACCATGCAAACAAAAGACACTTAGACAGATAGACAAATACTTTTATTATCCCATAGGAAATATTATTACTTCATCCAAAACACTTCCCGATGTTACAATGAAGAACTAGGCTATGGCTGAGCACAAACAACTGTAGCTTTTTTAACAAGATATTATTACCAACATGCTGCAAATGATGTATTTAGATGTGGAAAGGAGAACTGCCCTGCTTCCTTCAAAACCGGCTTGGCACTCTGATCATCCATGCACAGGAAGCATAAAGTACACAGCCAACCGAGGCGTCTCATTTTAGGGGGACCTTGACTTGGAAGGCATGTCCTCTTGTAGGAGACACCTGGCCTGCCCTGTGTGCTCATTGAAGAATGCATATAGATCAGAAATGTGTGCTCATTTAAGAATGCATATAGATCAGAAATGTGTGCTCATTTAAGAATGCATATAGATCAGAAATGTGTGCTCATTTAAGAATGCATATAGATCAGAAATGGGAAAAAGTCTGTAGCCCCTTGAGGGCTGCTCCAAATATCCAGAACATCTTCTGCCACTCACATTTCCTGGAAACACATACAGGCCTTGAACACTCATGTGTTGAGTGTCTCAGAACCAACAGAAAATGAAACTGACAATGATGTTTTCACTTCAGCTTCAGGGATCAAGACAGAAATGAGGAATGCTTGACCCTGTTTTATTAAAAAAAAACACAAACGTCGGAGGGGTTTCAGCATGTCCATACCTCTGGCATGGAAAGTTATTAGAGTTGGACATTGACAAAACCATTCATGGTCTGAGCAAATATGGGTCCCACTGCATCATTGGCTTCAGTGAGAACTTTAGTCACAGTACCCATTTTTGCAGGTGTAGCCCTATGAGGTTTAGGTAGTGCCTGTAGAAATAAATAAGTGGTATAATAAATAGTATAAATAAGGTAAGGTCACAGTAGGTCACATTAGAATAAATAGGATTACAAAGGTTCAAAAGATTTAAAAACCTTTAAGAGTGTTGGTATTGTGAAATTCATGACATTGAAAGTGTATGGGGATTTCATGTTTAAAACCATTACCTGTAATTGCTATGTATTGCTATGATGTTAAGCCAGCTGTGTATATTTTTGTTCATTGAAATATTATTTTCTAATTACTGAAAGTCTAAGAATATTGTGAAATGTGTAAATGTTAACAGAAATAAGTGTATTAAAAATTACTTACCTGTAATGATGTAGTCAAAGTCAGGGTTAGAGGTCAGCAGGAACCAGGAAGAGGGAGAGAACGAAAGAGCAAGGTGGGGAACATGTTTAGAATCACGCAATGACACTACTTTTATGCATGTCAAGTAAGAACATTTAGCCTGCATGTATCAGTGTTAATGTGATGACTGGAGGTGAATTTGACTTCAGTCGAGGAAGCTACTCAAACCAACTAAGTGTACTAGAGTTATATGGACTGCTAGCGAGGTGCCTCTCGGCTGTCGTGCAAGGCTCAGACCAACGAACTCTAAAGTCCGAGGATATGCCTGCTTGGCTGAGACGACGTGTCCACACGCAACATTGCCAACACAGCGCTGCCCTGGTGAGGAAGACGACGCCCAGTTCTGCAGCAGTGAGTTTTGTTTAATGCGCATTGGCGCAAAGTGGCCGTTGTGTTTTGGCTCTGTCCGCTCACAAGCATCGCCACAGGCCTGCACCTACTGACTGATAACCTGCCGTGATCGTGTTACATCACACGGTATTTGGGTATTTTGAGTATTTAGTACTGCCGGCTTGAGTTTCATTTTGATTTATTTCGTGTTGATGTTTAAAGTCTACATTATTTGAAGCTGTGATATTCAAATGTTTAATGCATTACAGTGTTAAGTTTGAAACGGGGGTTTAAGATGTGCTACACAAGGGTGTAGACTATTTTGAGTTTATTTAAAGACAAAAGCAACGGATTTAAATATTTGTGTCTCATTGCTACTGGTATTGAAGATAGAATATTTTTGAGTTACTGTTTATATTGAAAGAAGAACAGAATATTTTGGAACTAAAAGAGTTTGAACAACTAAACTGTATTTTTGTGTTCATGTACTGTAGGCCTATTTGTGTGGGTGTATCTAAATTCTATCCTTAAGTAAATGTATTAATTAATTTCAAATCCAATTTTGTTAAATGGTTATTGACACGGTTTTGGCTATTAATTATTAGTCATAAAAAACCTAGGTTAGCCACCCCTACGTATTGCAAAGGGATAGCAGGGGGGCGCTGCACAGGTACTGCCTAGTAGACAGCAATGGTTTCAAAAAGTATCCTCTGAAGTTAGATCTGAAATGAACAGGAAGTGGACATAGGGAGCCTGTGAAACAGCTGGTGAACGCTTAGCACAGGGAGTCAAGTTTGACTCCTATTTTAACACGTGTCTGCACAGGACTCCCTCTATGCTTCCGCTATGAGTTATTTGAAGGAGTTGTTTCTTCCTACCTGGCCTTGTATATGAACTACTTTGTGAAGGAATGTAGTGGGTGTAGTGATACCTGTATCAAAAACCTACAACTAATACAAAATGCTGCTGCCCGAACACTCACCAGGACTAACAAATATGAACATATCTCTCCTATCCTTGCTTCCTTACATCGGCTCCCTATTAAAAGTCGAATGGATTTTAAATACTCCTCCTAACCTACAAAGCCCTCAAGGGCGATGCACCAACATATATTAAAGACTTACTTGTCCCTTACCACCCTCCTAGAACCCTAAGATCCCAAAATGCTGGTCTCCTTGTAATCCCAAGAATATCAAAATCTACGATAGGAGGAAGAGCCTTTTGTTACCGTGCACCCCTCCTGTGGAATAATCCCCCCACATTCGACAAGCAGACACTCTCAATACCTTTAAGTCTAGACTTAAAACCTTCCTCTTTACTGTTTCCCATAGTTAGGGATGGTGCTGGCAAATCATCACTTCTCATGGGTCTTTTGGAAGGGACTGCTTCTGCTGTGCCCCCAGTTGCGAGGCATGGCAGCCACTGACCATCCCTGCAGTGGTGCTGGGTTATCATGCATCATACCTTAGTTATGCTGCTGCCTAGTGCCGCCACACAACCTTCATGTGTCATGCTGTACAACTCTCTCTCTCTCTCTCTTTCAGCTCTCTCTCAATATTTATATATTATACACATATATGTATGCCCAAATTACACATTTGCTCTCTGATGTGTGAGCCTGGCCTAATTCACTATTTTCCTCAATAGTGAATTCCACAATTATCTTCCCTGCCTCATTCCAGCAGACTCCTCTCACCCTCCCCTCCTGAGTGGACTACAACCAACACTACGGGAGGCCCATGTCAGGACCGACTCCCCATCACAGAGGACCTTCCTGGACGCCGATGCTGGACCCGACTCCCCTTCCTGAGGCTTTGTGATTGACCCCCCTCACAATGGCACTGTCAAATGGACCCTTACTGTTACCATGACCCATCTCATTCCTTTGAGTTTGTCACTATGCCTGGCCGCTGCTACATTGTCCAGCCATAATTCCTGATAACCACCTATAGACTGACTACCATGTAATGTAAAAGTGGGATAATACTCTATTATGAACTATTATGAACCTTAGCTAAAACCATTGGCAACTTGTAGTCTGTCATGGTTACTACTGATTGTAATTTTTCTCCATGACCCCTGGCAGTTGGGTTAACCCCTTGAGTCGTGGATCTGCACAAGGTTTCTTCCTAGATTAACTGAACATAAGGGAGTTTTTCCTTGGCCCTGTTGCTCTTGGGTACTCCTTCTGTGAAGCGCCACGAGACAATACTATTGTAAAAGGCGCTGTAGAAATAAACTGAATTGAATATGTAAATATACTGTCTGTATATATGGACTTTTTTGAGGAACCATTTGATCAAATAGCTAGTCTTGCAGCAGCACTCCATCATCACCAGTACTCTTGCTTCCAGAGGAATTTTCATTTAATGATGAGGTCACACAAAATCCCTTCATCGTCATCAGGTTCACAACCTCTTCCCTTGTATCAGAGGATCAGAGGATATCTCTTGGACAAACAGGTTTGAAGTTCCTTGTATCAGAGGATATCTCTTGGACAAACAGGTTTGAAGTTCCTTGGAGCAGCATGCCAGATCGTTTTTTACAAGCCACAGAAAGAGGAGATTTTGTTCACCCAGAGGACAGGAGATCAATGGTTGGGGCTGCCGTGGGAGACATTGGGAATTCTGTGCACACCATCTGAAGCTGCCTTTGCAGATGTTCCACGTACTAAACATGTGTCTAAACATTCATGGACATTTGAAGATAAAATAGGGAAAGGAGAGCAGCTGGGGTGTGGGTACCAAAGGTTCAAAACCTGAGTAGAGCGTGTCAAGCGTAACAATGACGGTCATCGGCTCAGACAGCCAATAAGATGCAGAAATAACAACAGCACAGATGGTGACGCTGCTATTCATGTAGAACAGAGCTGAGTTGAACATGAGTCACATGATCTCACACATTCACTCAACTCACTCACTCATTCACTCACTCATTCACTCCACACACACACACACACACACAGTGAACTCACTCATTCACTCCACACACACACACACACACACAGTGAACTCACTCATTCACTCCACACACACACACACAGTGCACTCACTCACTCATTCACTCCACACACACTCACTCATTCACTCCACACACACACACACAGTGAACTCACTCACTCATTCACTCCACACACACACACACAGTGCACTCACTCACTCATTCACTACACACACACACACAGTGCACTCACTCACTCATTCACTACACACACACACACAGTGCACTCACTCACTCATTCACTCCACACACACACACAGTGAACTCACTCATTCACTCCACACACACACACAGTGCACTCACTCACTCATTCATTACACACACACACACAGTGAACTCACTCATTCACTCCACACACACACACACAGTGCACTCACTCACTCATTCACTCCACACACACACACACAGTGAACTCACTCATTCACTCCACACACACACACACAGTGCACTCATTCACTCCACTCACACACACACACACAGTGAACTCACTCACTCATTCACTACACACACACACACAGTGAACTCACTCACTCATTCACTCCACACACACACACAGTGCACTCACTCACTCATTCACTACACACACACACACACAGTGAACTCACTCATTCACTCCACACACACACACAGTGCACTCACTCACTCATTCACTACACACACACACACAGTGCACTCACTCACTCATTCACTACACACACACACACACAGTGAACTCACTCATTCACTCCACACACACACAGTGCACTCACTCACTCATTCACTCCACACACACTCACTCATTCACTCCACACACACACACAGTGCACTCACTCACTCATTCACTCCACACACACACACAGTGAACTCACTCATTCACTCCACTTGCTCGATCACGCACATCATAGTTTTTACGCCACTGAAATGGGAACGCTCTTGTTTTAGTAAATTCAATTCAATTCGATTCAGTTTTATTTATACAGCGCCTTTTACAATAGTATTGTCACATGGTGCTTTACAGAAGGAGCACCCAAGAGCAACAGGGCCAAGGAAAAACTCCCTTATGTTCAGTTAATCTAGGAAGAAACCTTGGGCAGATCCACGACTCAAGGGGTTAACCCAACTGCCAGGGGTCATGCAGGAAAATTACAATCAGTAGTAATCATGACAGGCTACAAGTTGTCCATGGTTTTAGCTGAGGTTCATAATAGTTCATAATGGAGTGTTATCCCACTTTACATTATATGGTAGTCAGTCTATAGGTGGTTATCAGGAATTATGTCTGGACAATGTAGCAGCGGCCAGACATAGTGTCAAACTCAAAGGAATGAGATGGGTCATGGGGGTAACAGTAAAATAAATGGTTTGTCAGCACTGAGGGGAAAGTGAGATATGTAGTACTCCAGCTGTATGATTTCATTTCTTTGGATTATTTTACGTGCCAAGAGGCAAATTCAACACTGGAGATAGTGCAGAGGTTAGTCACCACATATGATACTACACAACACATTGATACTACACAACACATATGATACTACACAATACATTAATACTACACAACACATTGTTGGACATTTTAAGTGTAACTGTACCCTCTAGCTCCAGCTAAGGCTTCAAGAATTGGACAATTTTTTATTGCTGTAATACTTTTAGCAAAAAATCTTTGAGATTTTATTAGTTTGATCACATGTGTTTATAAAAAAGAATAACATTTTGGAATAACTAAAGAGTGCAATTAATTCTTGTTCACAGGTCAGAACATATTCCAATGAAAAATGTTTTGTCTGAATATATGTATTCTATAAGGCTTTAACTAGCTTAGCAGATAGAATCAAATACAGTATATATCAGCATATCAGCATCGCCTCCCACCTCCCTCCCCCATCCTGACTGCCTTCTCCAGGGGGACTATTGAGAGCCTCCTTCTCCAGGGGGTCTATTGAGAGCCTCCTTCTCCAGGGGACTATTGAGAGCCTCCTTCTCCAGGGGACTATTGAGAGCCTCCTTCTCCAGGGGACTATTGAGAGCCTCCTTCTCCAGGGGACTATTGAGAGCCTCCTTCTCCAGGGGACTATTGAGAGCCTCCTTCTCCAGGGGACTATTGAGAGCCTCCTTCTCCAGGGGACTATTGAGAGCCTCCTTCTCCAGGGGACTATTGAGAGCCTCCTTCTACAGGGGGACTATTGAGAGCCTCCTTCTCCAGGGGGACTATTGAGAGCCCCCTTCTCCAGGGGGACTATTGAGAGCCTCCTTCTCCAGGGGGACTATTGAGAGCCTCCTTCTCCAGGGGGACTATTGAGAGCCTCCTTCTCCAGGGGGACTATTGAGAGCCTCCTTCTCCAGGGGGACTATTGAGAGCCTCCTTCTCCAGGGGGACTATTGAGAGCCTCCTCAGCAGTGCATCACGGCGTGGTTTGGTAAGAAAGAAAGGCCTGTAGAGGATTGTGGACTGTCCTCCCTAATGCCTTCAGGGAAAATGTACCGCAGTTTAACTGCCCGTCCCTTCAGAATAGGGAAGAGCTTCTTCCCTATTCAGGCTGTTGGACAACAAAACATGACACGTTTATTCACACTGAACTGAATGCACACCTGCACTTGCTAAATACTCTAAAATATCTAATCTAATATTCTACCTCCACTCCACTGTGATCCTGTCTTACAACAAGCAGTGCTCTGTTACAAGTCTACATATGCCCTGTCTTGTTTTCTGTTGTCTGGGGGGCATAGTCTTTGGGAGCAGATAACAAACTAAGAAGAGATGCATTTCTAGGGTAGCCTGTCGATATTATGCTAATGTTAAAATTACGGATTGTAACTGACAATTTTGATGTAAGTTCACGATTGTTTTTTCTCATCAGTGCTTTGGTTTAGGAACAAATGTGATATCGCCTGAAAGCTCAGGTTATGTTCTTTTGAATGGTATGTGTGTCCACTCTGATGTACCCTTCGGGAGTAAAGTAACAGAAGACGTAGTGTGATTTTGAATGCAAATCCAGGGGCTTCAGTTTTTTAACGCAGTTTAATCAGGCTCTCCCTGCCATAATTTCAGCGTGCATAAGTGTTTCATTAGTCAGGAAAATTAGCGAAGAGATGTTCAGTATTGCCATTCACACACACGCAACAGGCATAGGAGCTGACACTAGTCAGGATGCAGGTTCACACACAGGTATCCGCCGCACATAACGGGGAATAGTTGGAACTTAACGGTTTTAAAACAAGTTTTACAAAATTGTGAGGAAATTCGTGTGCGTGATAATAATGTCTCAACTTTCAATTTCCATATGTAGCAAGAAATACAATCCACGTTCAGATAGCCTAATATTTTAGATTTTGCTTCATCTTAAAGTGCCAGTTCCTTTTTACAGCATACAGTACAGTAATCAGCATTTTCTTTCAAACAGAATTATTCGAACGTGGCCTAATTGATCTTGATTAATCTCAAATCACTTTTGTTTTTTTGACAGGGCTTTTTCTGTTTTCTCAAAGAATTAGTATGCTGAAAATCAGTAAATAAAACATGTTTTGCATAAGGCATGACGTTTTGGTTGGTGATTGATTGGCACACTAACAAATGACAGATTTGGGTAGTGTTCATCAGGTAGGCCTTAGCTGACAGTGTTCATTGCGTTTTGGGTTTGAATAGGTATCTAATTTTTGTTGTTTTATTTTAATTGAAAACCATGCACTGACAGCTCTGATCCCCCCAGTTCAAAAATTCCACCTGCGCCCCTGCTGGTGAATGAAGCTGTTGGTGAGTGGTGGTGCGGGACCCAGAGGGCAGGAGGCTGAACAGATTGTGTGTGGGGTGGCTTGCATCACTGACAATTGTGAGCACTTTTCGGGTGAGGCAGGTGGTGTATATGTCTTGCAGGGAGGGGAGTGGTGCCCTGATGATTCTCCTAGCTGTGTTCACTATGCACTGCAGGGCTCTCCTGTTGTAGTCCGTGCAGCTTCCACCCCACACAGTGATGCAGCTGGAGAGGATACTCTCAATGGTTCCTCTGTAGAAAGTGGTCATGATGGGTGGTGAAGCACTTGACCTCTGGGCAGGAAGTAGTGCTTGCACTAAATGTGCAAAAGTGCTTGCTATTGCAGGAACAGAAGACACTTTCAGTGTCAGTAAAGACGTGTTCTCTTAAAGGGGAGAAGTTACAGAGCGCTGAGTAAAGACGTGTTCTCCTGAGGCAAAGGCTGCTCAGCTTGTCACCTCTGTAAGTATGCATTAGTGTTGTGTTAAATCAAGGCATCTGTAAGTATTCATTACTGTTGTGTTAAATCAAGGCCATGTTTGTCAGGGTAAATCATTCTCTCCTGTGAGCCGCGGCTAACGTGGCCAATGGCGCCCGTGTCTTCCCACCAGACGCACGAGACAGGCTGCAGCTCAATTAAACGTTCATTCTTAAATCACTCCACGAGAGCTGGCGCAGGGCCAGCTGAGTTTGCTGCGCACGCCTCACTGAACAGATGTCTGCTAAGCCCCCTACAGATTCCTGCCGTTCCAGCTTGTTTTGATGTTGTCTGCCACCAGGAGGAGAAGGAAGCGTTTAAGGGGCTGAAGACACACACAGCCCCCAGCTCCCCAGAGACCCTGGCCCTGTCCCTGGCCTTGTCCACCTGCTCGCCTGCAGCTGTTTTTCTCAGGCTGGCCTGAGCGTTACCGCTGGCGCTAGCGAGGGCTCTGAGAGAGCTGAGCTCCAGGCTCCTGCAGGGAAATCAGGGGATTTTCATATTTTCCAGACAGTCACAGCACCTTTAGTGACCTTGGGAAGGAGCTCCCCATGGTGGCTTCCATTAGCTGACCCCATGTGACCTTTGCCCTGCGTACCAAGGCTCTCACTGTGTAGTGTGTTTAATGTGACACACACCCAGGTAGGGCTTCACAAGCACATGGAGTTGACCTGTACTGACATGTTTACTCATCCATAGGCTACTTCAGGGATTTGAAATAACGACAGGGATCAAGAATTTCCTAAAAATAGGGTCTATGTATTTCTTTATGTATTTATCAAATAAAGCAATGTATGTGATGTGATATACACATTGTATGTATACAATACATTGTATGTATATATACATATGTCTATATACATATTGTATGTAATAAATTAAAAAGTCCTGTTGCAGTATAAGTGATGAATAGTTTAGTTTAAAATGTGTTCTCGCTAAGGTCATCTTGGGGTCAAGACTATTTTAAAGTGGGAATCCTGAAGTATATGATGTCTGCATTACTTTGTTGCATTTTGCTTATTTTTGTGCATATTTGTGCAGATCTGCATCTGTCTGTCTGTGTTTGTGTTTACAGGCAGGCAGTCGTTAGTCACATCCGCGGCTCTTTTCATCAGGCTGATGTGCACTCAGGGGCAGATGGCTGGACTGACGCTGCTGTTTGACAGGGACATTCAGTGCCGCTGTGCTGGTGAGAAATGACCTCCTGACCTTACAGCTCCTAGGGTCAGGGTTTGAACATGCCTAGGGTTAGGAAAGGGTCATAACAACCTGGTGAGGGTATTTTGGTTAAAGTGCTGCTGGCGGTGTGTGTGTGTGTGTGTGTGTGTGGTGGAACCCTATGTCCCCAGGGCCCTGTGTTCTCAAGGGGCTGTGTTCCCAGGGCTCTATGTTTCCAGAGTCCTGAGTCAAGTCACATCAGCGCTCCCACTGGATGAAGTAAGTCAATGAATGGGGGGCAAACAGACACGGCATAAGCACCCATTATCTTTCACCCATTATCTTTCACCCATTATCTTTCACCCATTATCTTTCACCCATTATACTTCACCCATTATACTTCACCCATTATCTTTCACCCATTATATTTCACCCATTATACTTCACCCATTATATTTCACCCATTATACTTCACCCATTATATTTCACCCATTATACTTCACCCATTATTGTCAGACACAGACAGGCGGAGGCAGCAGTACAAGTCAAACGGGGTTTAATAAGCCAACAAAACCAGGGAATAACAAAAGTCGCGTCCGATACAATAACGGAGGATACAGGGATAACGCTCAGAAGTTAGACAAACAAGGGGTAACAAAAGTCGCGTCCGCTACTTTAGCGGAGATAATAAAAGTAAACACACAACACTAAACACACCGGAGAATCAGGCGGCGAAACACAATTATACACAGGGCTAGAAAACACTGGAAAGAGAATACAAACTCGGAAGTCTAGGCTCGTGGGGAGAATGACACGGGAGATCGCGAGAGACGGAGGAAGCACAACACACCCGTTGGAAGTCCAGGGTAACACTGACGAGACCAGACAACAGGTGAAGCAGAGGGGAGGCTTAAATAGGGAGGACCAGGTGACACCAATTGATACACAGGTGAGTGCAAACGGGGAGACGAGCTGTGAGTCTGAGGAGTTGAGTGAGGGGGCGTGGCCGTGACCAGGTCCGATGCCGACCTGACAATTATACTTCACCCATTATACTTCACCCATTATATTTCACCCATTATACTTCACCCATTATATTTCACCCATTATATTTCACCCATTATACTTCACCCATTATATTTCACCCATTATATTTCACCCATTATATTTCACCCATTATACTTCACCCATTATATTTCACCCATTATATTTCACCCATTATATTTCACCCATTATACTTCACCCATTATACTTCACCCATTATATTTCACCCATTATATTTCACCCATTATATTTCACCCATTATACTTCACCCATTATACTTCACCCATTATCTTTCACCCATTATATTTCACCCATTATACTTCACCCATTATACTTCACCCATTATACTTCACCCATTATACTTCACCCATTATATTTCACCCATTATATTTCACCCATTATACTTCACCCATTATACTTCACCCATTATATTTCACCCATTATATTTCACCCATTATATTTCTAGGTTTTTCATTATTATTGCCATGTGACTGATCATGTGACTGATCACTGCTCATCTCCAGAACATTCATTTGCACCTCGAACCCTCTAGGTCTACACTGAACATGCATTGGATTTTGTCAAAAAAAAGACCAATTATGGCACAGATAATCGCCATAGTTGAAAACAAATCTCAAGCTGATGGTTGCAAGCTCATCCTTTGGATAATGTAAACCTCCCTCCTCATGAGAATTGAATCTTGCACCTTGTGCTTTTAATAGCTGGAGAACATAGGGCCCTGAGGCAGAGATGGCAGAAGTACACACTTTCCATACTCAAGTAGGAGTATACATACTTGGTTAAATAAGACTCTGGTAATAGTGTAAGTATACATACTTGTGTTAAATAAGACTCTGGTAATAGTGTAAGTATACATAATTGTGTTAAATAAGACTCTGGTAAAAGTGTAAGTATACATACTTGTGTTAAATAAGACTCTTCATACTCATACTCATGTGAAAGTCCAGGCTCTGAAATGTAGGCTCAGATACATTTAAAGTATACTTTAGCCTGTTTAGACTATTTTGATGGTAGTTTGGGGTGAAGGAAGCAGAATCTAGCCTACAATATGCCAAATTATCCGTTGTAACAATCCCTAACAATTATTTTTTTCATCCGATAGCGTTTATAAGAAATTCTATTATTGTCCCATCCATGTTGGAATCAGCCTTAATGTTGGGAAGGCACACCATATTGCCATTAAGTGAAACATATTGGTAACGTTCCTCAAATGCATTAAGACAAAAGTGACTAGCCTGTTTTGAAAATGTAAGGTGTAGAAAGTTCAGATATTTTAGTAAAAATATAGTGGGGAAAACATAGTGGGTCAAAGTCAGAAAAATATTCAAGTAAAGTACTGAGACCTGAAAAGCTACTTAAGTATTTGTGCTTAGTTACTTCCCATGTCTACTCTGGGAACAAACACAGAGCCCCTTAGCTCCTGTTGGGTATCCTATAGAACTGGATAACATTGGGGTCTGAGAACATAGAGCCTTGGGAAGAAGGACTGACCCCAGTGTACACAAACAGGCAATGCAAACGGCCAGTTGATCTTAAAGGCTAACCTGCTCTTGTCTTCAGTAAACACCTGCTTTTCTCCTCAGTAAACCTGCTTTTGTCTTCAGTAAACACCTGTTTTTCTCCTCAGTAAACACCTGCTCTTGTCTTCAGTAAACACCTGTTTTTGTCCTCAGTAAACCTGCTCTTGTCTTCAGTAAACACCTGTTTTTGTCCTCAGTAAACCTGCTCTTGTCTTCAGTAAACACCTGTTTTTCTCCTCAGTAAACCTGCTTTTGTCTTCAGTAAACACCTGTTTTTCTCCTCAGTAAACACCTGCTCTTGTCTTCAGTAAACACCTGTTTTTCTCCTCAGTAAACACCTGCTCTTGTCTTCAGTAAACACCTGTTTTTCTCCTCAGTAAACACCTGCTCTTGTCTTCAGTAAACACCTGTTTTTCTCCTCAGTAAACCTGCTCTTGTCTTCAGTAAACACCTGTTTTTCTCCTCAGTAAACACCTGCTCTTGTCTTCAGTAAACACCTGTTTTTCTCCTCAGTAAACCTGCTCTTGTCTTCAGTAAACACCTGTTTTTCTCCTCAGTAAACACCTGCTCTTGTCTTCTCTTCTTCCAACTAACCCCACCTTCAGCTCACCACACAGTCTTGTTTGTGAACCTAGTCCCGTTTGTGTGTGAACGCAGCTTTGTTTGTGTGTGTGTGTGAACGCAGCCTTGTTTGTGTGTGTGTGTGTGAACACAGCCTTGTTTGTGTGTGTGTGTGTGTGTGTGTGTGTGTGTGTGTACGCAGCTTTGTTTGTGTGTGTGTGTACGCAGCTTTGTTTGTGTGTGTCAGTGAAACCTTATTAAGAGCAGGCAACGGGGGCCCCACACTGACAGAGTGTGTGTGTGTGTGTGTGTGTGTGTCCTGTGGTGCAGCAGAGTAGGCATCATTGCAGCTCCTCCCTGTGTATCTGGGGCAGAATCACACAATGTCGGGGCTGATTCTGTCTCTCCCCCAGGGCCAACAACAACAGAGACACACACACACACACACACACACACACACCCTCATGGGCCCAAAAACACAGTAGTTGTAGTGCGTCTTTTCCTGCTGATTCAGGCAGCATATCTGGCAGCTGTGGCACACACACACACACACACACACACACACACACACACACACACACACATGCATGCAGACACATACAAAAACACATGTCAATTCAGTTCAGTTTTATTTACACAGCGCCTTTTACAATAGTATTGTCACATGGTGCTTTACAGAAGGAGCACCCAAGAGCAACAGGGGCAGGAAAAACTCCCTTATGTTCAGTTAATCTAGGAAGAAACCTTGGGCAGATCCAGGACTCAAGGGGCTGACCCAACCTTCCTGTTTACTGCTCTCCATAGTTAGGGGTGGTGCACAGTAATTCATCCCTCCTCATGGGTCTCTGCTGTGAGGCATGGAGGCCTCTGATCATTCCTGCAGTAGGTTTGTGTTGCCCTGCATCATACCTTAGTTCTGCTGCTATAGCCCAGTGCCACCACAAACCTCTCGTGTGTCATGCCATACAACTCTCTCTCTCTTATACATATGGGTGTGTGTGTGTGTGTGTGTATGTATGTGTAGTGTGTGTGTGTGTGTGTGTGTAGTGAGTGCGCAGCGGCCTGGTTAGTGTAGCCAGCTGAGAGCTGGAACAGCTCAGAGAGCAACAGATCTAAAGAAAAGAGGAGTGTGTGTGTGTGTGTGTGTGAATGTGTGTGTGTGTGTGCCAGAGCTAAAACACTTGTGATTTTGCGCTTGGTTAGACTCCATCAATGGGATTTTCAACTCAGTTTGTTTTGTTATTCCAGCCAAACTACTGTCTTCCTAAGACCCCTCCTGGAGAAATGGCACAGATTCTGCTGTTCTCCCTCTCCACCCCTCTCTCTATTCTCTCTCCATCCCTCTCCACCCCTCTCCCTATTCTCTCTCCATCTTTCCAATCCAGTCTAATCTCCTGGATCTGGGTGGTACACAGGGGCGGTCCTAGCTGGCTTGGTGCCTCTGACTGAAATATAATGAAGCACAAGTGCGAGTTTCAGACACTTTGAGGCAGTCTGTTAAACCAGTTAAACCACTTTTAAGTATTTCATCTAACTAAAAACATCCATGCAAAAGTGACACATATGGTTATAATCTGGAAGTCCTCAGCAATAATAAAATCAGAGTGAAGTGAATGTAAAGAAATGTGTTTTTATTGAAATAATTTAAAATAAATAATAAAAAAAAAAAATTAAAATTTATTCCAGGGGCGGCTTGCAAAAAATATGTATATACAGAATTTTTTTGGTTAAAAAAGCCGTCGACTTTCAGATAAACATGAACAGCTGTCTTTGAACCGGTCTTGAGCATACTGAACTTCTGCAGTTGACTTCTATACTTCACGTCACCTTGGAAGAGAAAAGAGACCAAAGGCTGCAGGTTAGGCAGTAGTTTGCAGCAGCGGCAGAATCTGTGCCGACCACATTTTGCTTTCAGTGGAACTATCTATCCTTCCGCCACATAGTGGAACTATCTACCCATCTGTTAAATGGACAGAGGGTTGTTGTGTTTTCGCACAGACATCCCCAAACAACACATTTTAAAGGTGCAAAAGGAAAAAAAAATCTTCTTAAGCTGAAGGAGTGCAAATAAACAGACTACAAAAAAGGCCATATTCCTGCCTGCCTTGATAACTCCTCAAATATTTCTATTTTGCTAGATCTCAGTCACATATGCCTGTTTGCTACTATTCCGTTTCATATGATTATGATTTGTGAGTATGATTTTCATATGATTATGATTTGTGAATATGATTTTCGATAAAATATTTCTCACAAAGCGCATAAGGCACACCTTGAATATCACTTCTATTATTTTTGCTGTTAATGTAGGCCAACCATTTCAAGCACTGCATGCTTTCTTGCTGAAAAACTTTCCAAGAAATTGGAATACTGGAGGGCCCTTGAGAGATGAAGCAGGCAAGCACACAGTGACTTGTTTGGGGTAAAGAGAAGCACAGATGAGCTGCAGCTCAATAGCTGATAGTGTTACTCCATGTTTACTGTCAACCTGTGATGTTCAGAAACATTTTCATGACAATGAGGTCTAATTGGAAAGGTTTGCTTGAGCTCCGCACCTGTTGGTACAACTGGTAATGCCTAAATGTAATAGTTTTCAAATGAACACAGTGCTTTTAGAATGTAATACTTTTCAAATGAACACAGTGCTTTTAGAATGCCTATTACATGCAGTGAGCTCCTCTCAGAAAGGCAGCCTTAAAGCTACTTGCCCATCCAGGCATCAGATTACCAAACCTACTTGTTCAAATTCACCATTCACACCTGTGTGGAGTTTTTGAAAGCCTGGTTCAGACATGTCACATCTGTCGCAACACAAAGATGTCACATCCGTTACCCAAATACATCCCATCTGTAACGCCAGTTTTCCCAAAATAACATATTTTACAAGTGAATGATTCTGATGTTTCTCTGTAAACTGAAATGTAATCTCCCATAAAAGCTTGTCTGTTCAGTTGTCACTCCATAATGCCAATTAAAAGGCTCATTTTCTCCATGATGTAAATCAATTAAAAGGCTCATTTTCTCATGATGTAAATCAATTAAAAGGCTCATTTTCTCATGATGTAAATCATGATTTTTCAAATCATCACATTTTGCCTGCAACTGTGTTTTTCCTGATGAGCAGAAACACCTCTAATGGCCGCACGCTGTATGTGAGTATGTATGTGTGTGTTTGCAGATGCTGTGTGTGCTTGTGAGGTGGACAGGACTGTGATGATATGCTGCATCTGTGTTTTTTCCTGATGAACAGAAACACCTCTACTGACTGTGTGCTGTCTAGTGCTAGAATGTGCTGTTTAGAAGGCAGGGTACAGCATGTTTATGCTGTACCCTGTGACAGTGCATTTCAAACACAGAGGCAATTGATATTAATTATATTTATTAGTGTAATAATGAGCACACTGACAAAGTAAATAAAACACATAAATGAGTAAACACAAGCACAAAGGCTTCAAGGGCAAATTAAAAAGTAAAGTACAGCATTATACCATTATGACACTTAAGGACATAAGTGAGTGAATCTGCTTAAAAGGAGCACTTTGCACCTGAAGCTGTTTTAGTTCAATTTGATTTAATTATGTTATATTTGTAGAGAGCCTTTTACAATAGTGTTGTCTTATGGTGGTTTACAGCAAGGAGCACCCAAGAGCAACAGGGGCAAAGAAAAACTCCCTTATGTTCAGTTAGTCTAGGAAGAAACCTTGGGCAGATCCACGACTCAAGGGGTTAACCCAACTGCCAGGGGTCATGCAGGAAAATTACAATCAGTAGTAACCATGACAGACTACAAGTTGTCCATGGTTTTAGGAGAGCACCATAATAGTTCCAAAATATTGTCCTATAACATTACATGGTAGTCAATCTATAGGTGGTTATCAAAAAGTATTGCTGGACAGTGTAGTAGCATCCAGTCATAGTGTCAAGAAGTGAGATGGGTCATGGTGTTTGTCCATTGCAGTAATAAATCTGTTATAGATGTTTACAAGGACAGCAGGTGTGGCTGTAGTGTGCAGTTATAAACAAAGATTATAAACAAATTTATAAAGAATGTAGGTAGAGCTGCCATTTGTTGTTATAAACAGGTTATAAGACTGTAGGTGTGGCTGTAGTGCTCTGTTATAAACAGTTATAAAGACTGTAGGTGGAGCTGCCATTCTAATTGCATGAGCACAGCAGGTGTGACTGTTCTAATCATTTAGAAGGGCAGCAGGTGTATGTGTGTCATGTAGCAGTGAGATATGTGTGTGAGTGTGTGTGTGAGTGTGTTGGCTATGTGTGAGTGTGTGTGTGAGTGTGTTGGCTATGTGTGAGTGTGTGTGTGAGTGTGTTGGCTATGTGTGAGTGTGTGTGTGAGTGTGTCTCTACCTGTATCATGCAGTGCTGTCAATGTGTAGAAACTTTGATTGGACTTTGATTTGGTCCAAAAAGAAACTGGATCATTACAGTGTGTGTAGATGTGTGTAGTGAAGAGTGTGTAGACAGGTGGTGAGGGGCCACCAGTGTGTGTGTGTGTGTGTGTGTGTGTGTGTGTGCGTGTGTGCGCTTTGCTCATAGTGGCTTTGATGTCAGCTACGATATTGTGTGAGTGTGTGTGTGTGTGTGTGCCAGAGGCGACTCCTCCATTGAGGAAAGGGAGAAAGATCCTCCCTTAAATTTTTAAAGAAAGAACTTCCAGGAGAAATGTATAAAAAATCACAGATATTTAATAGATAAACATGCAAAAACATGTCAAAACAGCTGAAATAATTCTATTTTATCACTTCGAAAACAGAAAAAAATCACCAAAATATCGTCCTCCCTCATATTACTCCCTCATTGATATCCATTATAAACACTATTACTCCCTCATTGATATCCATTATAAACACTATTACTCCCTCATTGATATCCATTATAAACACTATGAACACAGGTGATTCACAGACTCCTCTTTTAACATGGAGTGAATGGCAACAAGAGAGGAACGTCCTCCCTATGGGCGGGTCAGTTCAAAATACTCGTCTGTCATCAATGAGCCAATCACCGGAGCCACATTCGTCAGTGGGCCCAATCAGAATGAAAGGGTGGGTTGACGGGGTGACACGCAAGGTCTTGTACTATTCAATTCTATTCAATTCAATTGTATTTCTACAGCGCCTTTTACAATAGTATTGTCTCGTGGCGCTTCACAGAAAGAGCACCCAAGAGCAAAAGGGGCAGGAAAAACTCCCTTATGTTAGTTAGTCTAGGAAGAAACCTTGGGCAGATCCATGACTCAAGGGGCTAACCCAACTGCCAGGGGTCATGCAGGAAAATTACAATCAGTAGTAATCATGACAGACTACAAGTTGCCAATGGTTTTAGCTGAGGTTCATAATAGAGTATTATCCCACTTTTACATTACATGGTAGTCAGTCTATAGGTGGTTATCAGGAATTATGGCTGGACAATGTAGCAGCGGCCAGGCATAGTGACAAACTCAAAGGAATGACATGGGTCATGGGGGTAACAGTAAGGGTCCATTTGACAGTGCCATTGTGAGGGGGGGTCAATCACAAAGCCTCTGGAAGGGGAGTCGGGCCCAGCGTCGGCGTCCAGGAAGGTCCTCTGTGATGGAGAGTCGGTCCTGACATGGGCCTCCCGTAGTGTTGGTTGTAGTCCACTCAGGAGGGGAGGGTGAGAGGAGTCTGCTGGAATGAGGCAGGGATGACACTCAGCAAAGATAATTGTGGACAGAGGAAGAAAGTGAATTAGGGCAGGTTCACACATCAGAGAGCAAATATGTCATTTGGGCATACATATATATATATATATATATATATATATATATACATACATACATATATATATACATATATATAAGTCTTTCTAAATTTCTAAATAAAGTTCAAAATTGTCCAAAAGATCAATAAATGAAAGCTAAATGTTAAATTGCACGTTACCAGGAGCGCCTTGCAATGAACATCAGAGCATTCCCATAGGGCATAGGGCATAGGACATAGGGTTCATCATGCGGCTACTTTTGAATGGGTTACAGAAGCTGCCTTTGTTGACATCATCCATAATAAGATCAGATCAGTTGGCTCATTATATCAAGTGAATTAGACCAGGTTCTCACATCAGAGAGCAAATGTGCAATTTGGGCATACATATATATATATATATATATATATATATATATATATATATATATATATATATATAAATATTGAGAGATAGAGAGAGTTGTACAGCGTGACACATGAAGCTTTTGTGGCGGCACTAGGCTATAGCAGCATAACTAAGGTATGATGCATGGTAACCCAGCACCACTGCCAATGTAAGGAAGCAAGGATAGGAGAGATATGTTCATATTTTTTTGTCCTGGTGGGTGTTCGGGCCGCAGCATTTTGTATTAGTTGTAGGTTTTTGATACAGGTATTACTACACCCAGAGAACAGAGCATTGCAGTAATCAAGCCTGGAAGTAATAAATGCATGTATTCATATTTCAACATCCTCAAAGGATAGGAACTTTGTAACCTTAGCAATATTTCGTAGGTGGAAAAAAAGGTGTGTTTTGAAATATGTTTTCCATGACTATTTAGAGAGAGGTTCTGGTCAATAATTACCCCTGAGGTCTTTAACTTTTGCAGTGTTAAAGGCCACTGGGTAAGTTTTGGTGAAGAGGTAGAGTGTTGGTCAGCTGTTTAGGGCCAATCATCATAACTTCAGTTTTATCAGAATTTAAACAGGAAATTATTAGTCATCCAGGTTTTTATGTCTAGGAGACAGGAATCAAGTTTAGCCATTGGCATATAGTGTGTGTGTGTGTGTGTGCGCGCGCTTATGTGTGTGTGTGGTGCTCATAGTGGCTTTGATGTTAGCTATGATGTGTGTGTGTTTGTGTATGTGTGTGTGTGTGCGCGCATATGTGTGTGTGGTGCTCATATCTGCTTTGATGTTAGCTATGATATTGTGTGATCGTGTGTGTGTGTGTGTGTGTGTGTGTGTGATCGTGTGTGTGTTAGTGCACATATGTGTGTGTTTGGTGCTCATAGCTGCTTTGATAGTGTGTGAGGCTACAGCAAAGGCTTCATGTAAATGTTAAAAGGAAATTAGTCAAACATGATAACTCCCTGTAAAGTGTGTGTGTGTGTGTGTGTGTGATATAAAGCTGCACTGAGACACTTTGATGACCCAAATAATAAAATACAATCATTCACTAGCAGCAGATGTTTATTTTTCACTTCCTCTGACCCAGACACACACACCTGAAACTGACAAACCCAAAAGTTTGGAGGCTACGCTCCTCTGCCCTCTGAAGAGCCTGTTGTTGTCTGGCTGGAAGAGTTTGACTACAGTCTGCACACACACACACACACACACACACACACCTCTCCCTTCCACTCTCTGTCCGCTTTCTGTCTCCCATGCTCTCCCCTCTCCTCTTCTCTCCTCTCCTCTTCTCTCCTCTCCTCCCCTCTCCTCTCCTCCCCTCTCCTCTTCTCTCCTCTCCTCCCCTCTCCTCTCCTCCCCTCTCCTCTTCTCTCCTCTCCTCTCCTCTCCCCACCTCTCCTGTCCTCCCCTCCCCTCTCCTCTTCTCTCCTCTCCTCCCCTCTCCTCTTCTCTCCTCTCCTCCCCTCTCCTCTTTTCTCCTCTCCTCTCCCCTCCTCCCCTCCCCACTCCTCTCCTCTCCTCTCCTGTGCTGTGCTGTGCTGTGCTGGACTCGGCTCTCTGCTCCCTGTGAGGATGGAGGTCTTGCTAATGATCTCCCCAAGGACTCTCTGCCTGTCTGCAGCCCCTCTCCCTTCTCTGCTCACTGCTCCGCCTGCGTGTAGCCTGTCACTACCACTCTCCTGGCTAGAGTGTGTGTGTGTGTGTGTGTGTGTGTGTCTCACTACCACTCTCCTGGCTAGTGTGTGTGTGTGTGTCACTACCACTCTCCTGGCTAGCAGACTACCTGCATGCATATGTGTGTGTGTGTGTGTGTGTGTGTGTGTGTGTGTCACTACCACTCTCCTGGCTAGCAGACTGGGTGTCTGTGTCTCTGCAACTCTTTAAAAATGGATGCAGCCTGTGAGGCCAGCAGCTGTAATGTGCCATAGCATCAGAATAAAAGGCCTCCTTCATCAGAGACGCAGCCCTCGGGACTCTACAGACACACACAGCACTACACACTCTGCCTTCACCTGGTGAGAAGTGTGTGTGTGTGCCTATGCTTGGTGAACTGTGTGTGTGTGTGTGTGTGTGTGTGTGTGCGCCTATGCTTGGTGAACTGTGTGTGTGTGTGCGTGTGCGTGTGCGTGCCTATGCTTGGTGAACTGTGTGTGTGTGTGTGTGCCTATGCTTGGTGAACTGTGTGTGTGTGTGTGTGTGTGTGTGTGTGTGTGTGTGTGCCTATGCTTGGTGAACTGTGTGTGTGTGTTTGTGTGTGCCTATGCTTGGTGAACTGTGTGTGTGTGTGTGTGTGTGTGTGTGTGTGTGTGTAGGGGGGTTGCACAGAGACTAGAGTTGAGAGAATCAGAAGAGAACCTGACGAGTGACACTGATCTTGTGACGCTAACTAACACATTTGGTAATGTCGTCTCATTGATGTCTCAGTCTACCTGCCTGTCTAAGTCTACCTGTCTCAGTCTACCTGTCTGTCTCAGTCTGCCTGCATGTCTCAATCTGTCTGTATCAGTCTACCTGCCTGTCTAAGTCTGTCTGTCCCAATCAATTGGACATTTGTCCCCAGTATAAAGACTTTAAAAGCACTTGAATTTAATGACGCTTCACTTAAGCTTGGCTTGATTGGAGTAGCTTAAGATACATCAAGGGGCAGATTTCAAATAATAATAATAATAGACTAAAAAAATCCAATGGACATAACCAATACTGCTGGATGAAGGAGCCTTCACTGGGCCATATAGCCTCATAGGTCTTGAAGGAGCCTTCACTGGGCCATATAGCCTCATAGGTCTTGAAGGAGCCTTCAGAAGAGGATGTTGACAAATAAGAAGCCAAGTCGGGGTGGAAATGCAATGACATCAGTTATGTCAGTTTGTGAGTTTGTGTGATCTTGTTATTTTATCAGTTATCTTGCCTGTCTCCGTCTGCCTGTCTCCGTCTGTCTGTCTCCGTCTGCCTGTCTCCGTCTGTCTGTCTCCGTCTGTCTGTCTCCGTCTGTCTGTCTCCGTCTGTCTGTCTCCGTCTGTCTGTCTCCGTCTGCCTGTCTCCGTCTGTCTGTCTCCGTCTGTCTGTCTGTCAGCATACTCCGCTCTTCCCCCGCTGCTCTTTTAAAACATGTCCTGGACTAGCGTCAAACTACAGCACATAATGGCCATGAGCTTTAACTACGTGTGTGTGTGTGTGTGTGTGTGTGTGTGTGTGTGTGTGTGTGTGTGTGTGTGTATATATGTGTGTGTGTGTGTGTGTGTGTGTGTGAGCTTTAACTACATCGCCCTGCAATTTCTCTGCTACCAGATTTGCCCAGTAGAACTGCAATGTCAAAATTGGTGTAAGGATCCCATTGTATCTTTGTCAGATACACACACACACACACACACACACACACACACACACACACACACACACACACAGCAAGCAGCCCCTTGGACTCAGAGAGGTAGGAGGGAGCTGCAGACACACACATACACACACACACACACACATACACACACTCATGGACCCTAACCCTAACCCTCACCCATGGACTCTACAAGGAGGGGCTGAAGCAGACTAAAGTGAATTAGATGAAACTAAACTAAACGAAACTAAACTAAACGAAACTAAACTAAACCGAGTCAGACTGAATCAGACTGAGGTGACTCTAAATCATACTGATGTGTTGTCTACAGATATCTGGAGGTAAACATGCCACTCTGTGCTTTCAGTGTGTGTGTGTGTGTGTGTCTGTGTGTGTGTGTGTGTGTGTGTGTGTGAGTGTTTGTGTTTGGGTGGTGTGCTCTCAATATCTAAGCCGCTCCTGCCTGAGGCTTAGTCAAGCCGCTCTGCCTCCCTCACTGTGTGTGTGTGTGTGTGTGTGTGTGTGTGTGTGTGTGTGTGAACTCACACATGTACATGTGGGTAATTGCAATGTTTTGTCATATTTTGGGAAGGTCGTTAAAACTGGTCAGCCATGCTTGACTTTAGCACACACCACGCTCACACACACACACACATACACATACACATACACACACATACACACACACACACACATACACATAAACACACACACACACAGACATACACACACAAACCCGTCAACAGCACACACTCCACCACACACACACACACACACACACACACACACAAACCCTTCAACAGCACACACTCCACCACACACACACACACACAAACCCTTCAACAGCACACACTCCACCACACACACACACACACACAAACCCTTCAACAGCACACACTCCACCACACACACACACACACACACACACACACACACACAAACCCTTCAACAGCACACACTCCACTACACACACACATGAACACTGTTAAATTCACACACTACACTAACACCACACACACACAAACACCGCTAAACTCACACACTACACTAACACACACACACATGCAAACATTGCTAATCACACACACTACACTAATACCATACACACACACACACACACACACCACTAAACACACTACACTAACACACACACATGCAAACCCTTAAACAGCACATGCTACACTAACACCACACACACACACATATAAAGTCAGCTTAGCATAGCTTAGCATAGCTTAGCATGTAGCCAAAGGAGTAGAAAAACGGATTTGCATTGCATTGCATTGCTCAGTAGTAGTTTGGAAACAGTAATATTGTCCCAGGCATGGGCCACAAGGTGTGGCACCTGTAACAAAGTCTCAGTTTTGACCTAAAAGTGCAGGACTGTTTGGATTTCCTGCGGCCGTATGGAAAGTTACTAAAAAGAATCAGCTGATGATTGGAAATGTTTGTCCATCTTTGACAAAATAAATAGCAATTTCTACTTGTTTACTTTAAAAAATAAATAAATACGTTGACAAAATAAATAGCAATTTCTACTTGTTTACTTTGAAACCTGCAACCATGTCATTCTCTACTAGATGTGTACATATTGCCAGACTCGTTCTGGTCACGTGACTGAAAATGGTGAGTACTAGCAGGGGATGGTTAGCGGGCAACTGACTGAGCTAACCGCATCAGACACCAGCTCACACATATACAAGCTTCTCTTTCGACAGAAGATCCCCTCTCACACACATTCACGAATTTAAACACACACACCATGTGCCCTCCCATTAGAGAGCTCCCTCACACACACACACACACACACACTTGAGTTCATAAATTGCCCTGATGAAAGCTGATTTTGCTGCAGCTGAGATGTTTTCTGCGGCCGTGTGGCTGAATTTCAGCAGTGTGTTAGTGAATTGCAGTGAAAAGGCAGCAAACTCAGGCCAGTGAATGGGAGATGACAGCAGAGGTTACCTTGAGCGGCGAGCGGACCTGGGGCTGTATGTCTTCATTTAACACACCGTGCGCAGATGCCAGAAAAGGGAAAGTTATTCTGTGTGTGTGGCCCACAGGGAGACGCTGGGCTAATGATCTTGGCAGCACTGATTGTTACCTCACTCCCAGAATAGCAGCTGGTGTGTGTGTGTGTGTGTATGTATGTGTAGGGTGGGGGTGGGGTAGTGTGTTACAACCCAGTGGTGTGAACCCAGATGTTTCATTGCTGGATCTTACAGACATAATCAGACCACATCCCAGTCTAATCCACATCCCAGTCTAATCCACATCCCAGTCTAATCCGCTACATGCGCTAAGTGCTAAGCCCAGGGGAACTAAGTTTAATACAGCAGTTGTGTGCTAAGTGCTATACTAGGGGTGCCCATTCTGATCTAGCAGTTGTGTGCTAAGTGCTATGCTAGGGGTGCCTATTGTAATCTAGCAGTGGTGTGCTAAGTGCTATGCTAGGGGTGCCCATTCTGATCTAGCAGTGGTGTGCTAAGTGCTATACTAGGGGTGCCCATTCTGATCTAGCAGTTGTGTGCTAAGTGCTATACTAGGGGTGCCCATTCTGATCTAGCAGTTGTGTGCTAAGTGCTATGCTAGGGGTGCCTATTGTAATCTAGCAGTGGTGTGCTAAGTGCTATGCTAGGGGTGCCCATTCTGATCTAGCAGTGGTGTGCTAAGTGCTATGCTAGGGGTGCCCATTCTGATCTAGCAGTGGTGTGCTAAGTGCTATACTAGGGGTGCCCATTCTGATCTAGCAGTTGTGTGCTAAGTGCTATACTAGGGGTGCCCATTCTGATCTAGCAGTTGTGTGCTAAGTGCTATGCTAGGGGTGCCTATTGTAATCTAGCAGTGGTGTGCTAAGTGCTATGCTAGGGGTGCCCATTCTGATCTAGCAGTGGTGTGCTAAGTGCTATGCTAGGGGTGCCCATTCTGATCTAGCAGTGGTGTGCTAAGTGCTATGCTAGGGGTGCCCATTCTGATCTAGCAGTGGTGTGCTAAGTGCTATGCTAGGGGTGCCTATTCTAATCTAGCAGTGGTGTGCTAAGTGCTATGCTAGGGGTGCCTATTCTAATCTAGCAGTGGTGTGCTAAGTGTTATGCTATGCTAGGGGTGCCTATTCTGATCTAGCAGTGGTGTGCTAAGTGTTATGATAGGGGTGCCTATTCTAATCTAGCAGTGGTGTGCTAAGTGCTATGCTAGGGGTGCCTATTCTAATCTAGCAGTGGTGTGCTAAGTGTTATGCTAGGGGTGCCCACGCCAGCAGTCTGTTGCCATTTTTGTTTGTTGGTTCACCAGCAGTCGCCATCAATGGCCATTTGCTGTTTTGAAAAAAATAAAGACAGAGACGAGCAAAATGCCAGCAGATCACCCTCATGTGCACCTCACACACACACACCACACACACACACACACCACACACACACACCACACACACACACACACACCTCACACACACCTCACACACACCACACACACACACCTCACACACACCTCACACACACCTCAGACACACACCTCAGACACACACCACACACACACCTCACACACACCTCAGACACACACCACAGACACACACCTCACACAAGTCAAGTCAAGTAGGGATTTATTGTCGTTTCAGCCATATACACAGTGCATAGTGAGACGAGACAACGTTTCACCGGGAACAATTGGTGATACACGTAACTGTTAAACACAGTATGGACAAGACAGATACGTAATAGTGCCTACATACACTATTGCGGGACTACACAGATTCACTCACACACTCACACATGCACACCACACACACAACTACACACGCACGCGTGCACACTGTTGTACATATATATACATTCATTACAACACAGTTTTTAAACGATTTGCAGGTCAAAATACAGGTGACCTAAAACAAACACGCTAGACAGGGCATGGCTTTTTGCAGAGCACTGTGGCTAGTGGTGTGATTTGTAAAGACTGTTCAATATAAATATAAATAATAGCAGCTAGAGACTATTCTACATAAATATAAGTGATAGCAGCAAGAAAGTGCGGGGGGCATAAAGGTGCAGTGTGCTGTGACGCGCTGGTTTGCATCCTGAGTTACTAAGAAATTCCAGTCCAATTGCACTACAGGTTGTTCAGCAGTCTGACTGCCTGCAGGAAGAAGCTCTTCCCCATTCTGGAGGTGCGGGCAGTGATACTGCGGAACCTTCTGCCAGATGGTAGTAGGGTGAATAGTCCATGGGAGGGATGGGTAGTGTCTTTGTCTGAGATGTCTGAGAGGGGGGACAGAGAGACTCCAGTGATCTTTTCGGCTGTCCTCACAATCCGCTGCAGGGCCTTACGGTCTGCCGCGGTGCAGTTGCTGAACCACGTTGTGATGGCGCCGCTGAGGATGCTCTCAATCGTCCCTCTGTAGAAAGTTGTGAGGATGGAGGTTGGGAGATTGGATTTACGCAGTCTTCTCAGAAAGTACAGACGCTGCTGGGATTTCTTTGTGATGTGTGTGGTATTGAGAGTCCATGAGAGGTCGTCAGTTATGTGTGTGCCCAGAAACTTTGTGCTCTGGACAATCTGTACTGGAAGGTTGTTGATGCACAGTGGGATGTGTTTATCCAAAAAATGTGTGTGTGTGTGTGTGTGTGTGTGGTGAGGGTGTGTTGTACGTGTGTGTGTGTGTGTCTCAATAGGCCAGTCATTCACAGTCCCTCAGGTTGTGGCATGTTGACAGATATTGGGCTGCAAACTTTGCCCTGTCTCCTTCACCCAGTAGTAGTTTTAGTTTTGATATGAAAATTAATTTTGTTAATATTAATATTTTTAGTAGCGACAAAGATGCACACTGCAGGAGGAAATGCACATATTCTCTCTCTCTACCTCACCTGTCCAACAGTGTCCCCATATTCTCTGTCTCTACCTCACCTGTCCAACAGTGTCCCCATATTCTCTCTCTCTACCTCACCTGTCCAACAGTGTCCCCATATTCTCTCTCTCTACCTCACCTGTCCAACAGTGTCCCCATATTCTCTCTCTCTACCTCACCTGTCCAACAGTGTCCCCATATTCTCTGTCTCTACCTCACCTGTCCAACAGTGTCCCCATATTCTCTCTCTCTACCTCACCTGTCCAACAGTGTCCCCATATTCTCTCTCTCTACCTCACCTGTCCAACAGTGTCCCCATATTCTCTGTCTCTACCTCACCTGTCCAACAGTGTCCCCATATTCTCTCTCTCTACCTCACCTGTCCAACAGTGTCCCCATATTCTCTCTCTCTACCTCACCTGTCCAACAGTGTCCCCATATTCTCTCTCTCTACCTCACCTGTCCAACAGTGTCCCCATATTCTCTCTCTCTACCTCACCTGTCCAACAGTGTCCCCATATTCTCTCTCTCTACCTCACCTGTCCAACAGTGTCCCCATATTCTCTCTCTCTACCTCACCTGTCCAACAGTGACCTCATATTCTTTCTCTACCTCACCTGTCCAACAGTGTCCCCATATTCTCTCTCTCTACCTCACCTGTCCAACAGTGTCCCCATATTCTCTCTCTCTACCTCACCTGTCCAACAGTGACCTCATATTCTCTCTCTCTACCTCACCTGTCCAACAGTGTCCCCATATTCTCTCTCTCTACCTCACCTGTCCAACAGTGTCCCCATATTCTCTCTCTCTACCTCACCTGTCCAACAGTGTCCCCATATTCTCTCTCTCTACCTCACCTGTCCAACAGTGTCCCCATATTCTCTCTCTCTACCTCACCTGTCCAACAGTGTCCCCATATTCTCTCTCTCAACCTCACCTGTCCCACAGTGACCTCATATTCCCATATTCCAACAGTGTCCCCATATTCTCTCTCTCTACCTCACCTGTCCAACAGTGTCCCCATATTCTCTCTCTCTACCTCACCTGTCCAACAGTGTCCCCATATTCTCTCTCTCTACCTCACCTGTCCAACAGTGACCTCATATTCTTTCTCTACCTCACCTGTCCAACAGTGTCCCCATATTCTCTCTCTCTACCTCACCTGACCTCATATTCTCTCTCTCTATAATAATTTTATTGCAGAATTGGTAACAAATGCAACCTAATAAACTTGTGCAGTGCTACATAAATTACTTTCTTCATGTTGCTTTTTCTTTGTGCTGAACCTTGAAGTCCTGACTTCTCCCTTGAGGCTGCCTCTAGCATCATTTAGCCTGGAGACGCCACAAGTTCAGCCCAGCTCAAGACGGACTGAAAGCAATTAGCCCCGGCCAATGCTAGCCTGTCCCGACAGTGTTAAGGCAGCTACTGACTGGTACATTGTCACACACCTAACACACACTCATGGAGCAGAGACATTATCACACACCTAACACACACTCAGGGAGCAGAGACATTAACACACACCTAACGCACACTGACAGTCTGGCTC